>VZTM01027304.1:0-48522 GCA_013400555.1 Jacana jacana
ATGATTCTATGATTCTAATTCTGCTCGTTTCCCCAGTGCCGCCAGTACGGCCAGCGACTACCGAAAGAGAAGGAAGTCGGAACCCGCCGTAAGTCATCAGCGGGCGCACAGCGACCAGAACGCCAACAGACCTACCCTGAGCCGTCCAGACACCCAAGGCCCCTATTCCACCCTTAGAAAGCCTTTAACTAGCTCGTCTCCTTCCTCTCCATCGAGAGCAAAAGGTAAGAGGGGAACGTATTTGTTAGCAGAAGACTGCTGGGTTTGTGCACCACCGGGCGTGATTGATAAGCACAACCCTCCGCTGTTTCTCCCTGCCCTTCGCTGGGAGATCTCCTCTGTGAAGCAGCAGCAGCTTGTTCTTGAACTTGTTTATTCTGTTACATGTGTAATTCTTCTGTGTGCAATCTCAAGCTGAAGAGCTAGATTTGTAACAAGGGTTTTCCAGTTTCAACTGCTTATTCTAACAACAGAAAATTGGCTAAATGAAGGCTACGATCCGTACCACAGCATATAACCCCATAAACTTTTAACTCCATTACTCTCTTATTATTAGATTATTGTGATTATAAAACTGTTCACAGTATATAGAGAAAGGGAATCAAGACAAATAGCATTTAAGATGAGAGATCTTAGACCATATCTTCTTAGATAGAAGACCATTCACATCTATAGCTGGTATCTTAGACATTGTCAGTTTTCAGGAGCTAATTCAATCAAGCAACCATCCCTGGTCTGATTTTTGATTTTGTAAGTCCTTGGAAGAATTCTGTACAGCATATATAATCTAATAATTAGCTGCTTTTCCCAAGTAACTTGCTGTTCCCTTACTGTTCTCCGTGTTTCTCCAGAAAAGAGAGCATGGAATCGGTTGTTGGCTTGGGTTTAGGGTTTTCAGTAGTTTTTTTGTAGCAAAGCAAAAGGTTTCCCACAAAACAGGTGATGGAATTAATATACAGAGTAATGTCATATACAGCATGGCTCCTCCTGTTTGGGTTATTACCATTCATTTAATCCTGTACTTTGTCACTATACTTCCTACTGAGCCCATGGCTCCAGTAGGGACTGGAAGAAAGTCAATTCCCACTGAAAAGCACGTAAGATTCAGGCTGCAACAGAACGTGTCATACAACGAAGAGCAGTGAGGAATAGGAAGGGAGAAGTGATGGAAAAGCAAATGTCTTTTAAACCCAGTGTTACCAGGGGTAATTTAAAAAGTGGGTGAACTCCTCCATGTGGTGTACCTGGCCAGGCACTGAAAAGGTGGTGAGTTCCATTGACCTGCATTCCCCTTTGACTGTCCCAACGACAACAAGCACTCACCCTGACTTAAACGCTTCCCGTGCCTGAAAATCCTTCCCTTAAGAACAGCTACCAGTAATTAGCTAATTAACTTGTAGAAGGTGACCCAGCTGGGTCACCCTGTTCTCTCCCAGCATTATGAAACCTACTAGAATGTTATTTTTTCTTGGAATTAGCCATTCTGTTAAAGCAGCAGCACATTATAAGCTCTTTGCTCAGCATGGATTTTGAGCTCAAGTGTTCAGTTTCTGATATAGATTCAAGGTGTTCTAGAAAGCAGACTGAGCTGTTTTGAAGCACATGTCCAGAACTGAACGTTGCCCCTTGAGACCATTTCTGAAAGGATGAGAGACCAAAGTTCCAAACGTGTCTCACAGTGACTTCTAGACCTGGCACAGACATAAATACGTGTCTTAAAACTAGCTTGAAATCTCAGGCTTGGTTAGGGAAGTCAAGCTGTGGGTGCCAGCTTGGTTCCTCTTCTACGTGCTGGTTAGGCTGAGCAAACTGAGAGATTTTCCTTTAAGCCCCTGTAGCAGTTCCTCAGCCACCTCCTGCTGCCCTCCATAAGCTGCAGTCAACACCATTCCCTTGGGTGGTGCCACACAGGGACAGAGGGAGACACCTCTGCCACCTCTCAACAACGGGGAGAAATTTCCCATTCAATCTTATATAAAGATTTTTCTTTAATTATCTTAGAATATGCAGTTGCTGTGAACTCTCCAGGTGTTGTTCACCTCCAAAATTCTGAACAGTTTCTTCCTGAATGCCCAGGTGGAAAAGTCAATATTTGCCTGATGCTTAGAATTGTCCTTTGGCTCCATCTTTAAATCCTTTGCAGCTTTTACTCTCTGTTGACCTGCTTCAAAATCAATATGAACACTTGTGCTCTTATGCTGCTTTGGCAGGGTGGGCTGTGGAAGGGGTAACATCTCCATAATTCACAAGGAATTCCTTTTGATGGGCAAATTATCAGGAGTACGGTTTTACAGCTGGAAAATAACTTAATTATTAGCTCTGCTGCCCCAGGCCATAGCAACCAGGGCAGGGCTACCAAGATGATGAAGGGAGTGGAGCATCTCCCATAGGAGGAAAGGCTGAGGGAGCTGGGTCTCTAACTTGGAGAAGAGGAGACTGAGGGGTGACCTTATTAATGTCGATAAATCTGTAAAGGGTGAGTGTCAGGAGGATGGAGCCAGGCTCTGCTCAGTGACATCCAATGATAGGACAAGGGGCAATGTGTGCAAGCTGGAACAGAGGAGATTCCAGTTAAATATGAGGGAAAACTTTTTCACAGTGAGGGTGACTGAACACTGGCAGGGGCTGCCCAGGGAGGTTGTGGAGTCTCCTTTTCTGGAGACATTCAAAACCCGCCTGGAGGCGTTCCTGTGTGACCTGCTCTGGGTGTTCCTGCTCTGGCAGGGGGATTGGACTGGATGAGCTTTCAAGGTCCCTTCCAATCCCTGATATTCTGGGATTGTGTGATTCTGTGAACCTACATACTGACCTGTGTTGCTAGATGCGTTAACGGCTGTCTCTTTTCTTGTCTTTCTATGACTACTGATGTTAATTCCAACTTTCTGTATCTTTTAATTTCTGGCAATGTCTCTTTTTTACCATGCTGCTCTACGGATTATAAAGGTGGGGATATTAGCAAAGTGTATCCATCCCTTTTAAGTTATTCAGTGCACAACCACAACACCTCAAACGAATTAGATTACTGTAGCACTTACAGACAACATTTAGCTGTTCCAAACGATTCCAGAAGGGCCATCAACTACAAGAATGGCTGGCAAATGACCCGTCAAAACGCAGAAGTCTGGAGCAGCACCGAAGAAAATACTTCTCCAAAGAGGAAATCTCGTAGCTGTGATGATCTGTTAACAGACGACCGCGACGGCTTCCCTGACGCCCAGGCCAAGTCTGAAAGCATGGGCTCTCTCTTATGTGAGGAGGACGCCAAAGAGGTTTGCTCCATGAACTGGGCCTCCCCGTATGGTCCTGAGGGCCGTGGTAGCAGCAGGGCAAGAGTTCGTCACAGATCTGCACATGATGCCCCAGGTTTCCTAAAACTGTACAAGAAGATGCACCGCATCAACCGCAAGGAGTTGATGAATTCTGAAGTCATTTGTTCTGTGAAGTCCAGAATCCTGCAGTATGAAAAAGAACAGCACAAAGGTATTCTTCAGGGTTGGAGAGAGTCTTCTACTGAAGAGGTGCCCAGAGACATGGTACCAACCAGAATATCTGAATTTGAAAAATTAATTCAGAAGTCAAAGTCCATGCCAAACCTAGGTGATGAAATGCTGTCGACCGTTACGCTAGAGCCGCCGAAAAATGGCCTATGTCCAAAGAGGCGGTTTTCTATCGAATCCCTGCTGGAAGAAGAAAATCAAGGCAGACATCCCTCTCAGGTACAACGGAGCTACAAGTCTAAAACCCTGGTGCCAATTCATATTGAAGTGACCAGTGATGAGCCACAGCGATCGCATATCGATTTTTCAGACAGTGATCAGGATGGAGTGGTTTCTGACCTCAGTGACTTTATCCAGATAGAGGGTTCATCCTTTTGTAGTGAGAGTGACTTTGACCACTTTTCCTTCACGTCATCCGAAAGCTTTTATGGATCTGGCCATCACCATCACCACCACCACCACCACCACCACCGGCATCTCATCAGCTCCTGCAAAGGGCGATGCCCAGCCTCCTACACCCGCTTCACCACCATGCTCAAACATGAAAGGGCTAAACAAGAAACCACCGAGGATCCCAGGAGACAGGAAGCGGAGTCTGGCCTCTCTAAGATAGCATTCCTCGTCAGCCCAGTGCCTTTCCGGAGGAAAAAAAGTGCAGCTCCCAAAAAACAAACTGAAAAGAAAAAATGCAAGTCGTCTGTATTCGAAGCACTAGATTCTGCACTTAAAGACATCTGTGACCAAATTAAAGCTGAAAAAAGGCGGGGGAGCTTGCCCGACAACAGTATATTACACAGACTTATCACCGAGCTGCTTCCAGACATTCCAGAACGGAATTCGTCTCTCAAAGCTCTGAAAAAGAGTTTTCATCCACTGCCTCAAGATGGTGCTATCCATTGCCCACCGTACCAGAACGATTGTGGAAGATTACCTCTTAGTGCCTCTTTCCCAGACATGGACGCCACTAACAACAATGATAGTGCACTGTGTTTCCAAGGTGGATTAACCTTCTTCTTCTGTCCCTTGTGATTTCCCTTCTCCAGCCTTTACTTCCCTGTATTTCCCACCCTTTTATCATCCCACGTTTATGTGTGTCCTCTGTAAGAAGCTTCCATCCCACCAAGTTCTTAAGGCAGGGTGTCAGTTTTGCACAGGGGATTGGGGAGAGATAAAATGTGCTGTTGTCTGTTCACAAAACACAGTCATCAGGGCAGCTGGAGGGACGGTCTGTCTCCACTCCCAGATTGCTAGGGCTATAAACCACGGCGGTGTTCTTAAATTAAGCAATGAGGGGTGTTTCTTTCCTCCAAGAAAAAGAGCTTGCAGAACATGAATGCAAGCATCAAGGTGCTGCTAAAAAAAGAAAACTTTACACAGAGAGGGCTTTATTGTTTTGGAAAAAACAATACCTGCATCTAAACCTATAGAGATGAACCGTATAGTTCTGTTACGTGTAAGTGATAGAAATGCCGTTGATTCTGCCAGTATCACAGAGAGTTGATTTTGTTGCCTTATGAAAATACACCAGTTCCACTGCCTTGTATTGCTTTTTGTGAATAGACACTAAGGTCATTTTAGGAAGTTGCCATTTCCATCGTTCAAACACCACCAATTCCAATTTCTGTGGCAGCAAAACCAGTCCTTCTCATAGACCGATCTATGAAGATTTGAGAAATACCCTGTCCTTTTTGAAGGGAAATTCTCAACAACCAAAACTTGAATGATACTGTCAGGGTGACCATAACTTTTTAAAAAGTCTGCCCTGACGGTGATCTGGTTTTAAAGTTACTGCTGTGAGTTGTTCATTGCTCTGCTTCTCTTCTGCTCCAAAAAAATTGCTTGAGCTTCAAATGTTTTTACGGTTTAGCCGTGCAACGGTAAAAGAAACAACTGAGTTTGATAGCAGGAGTGCACAAAGGGGCATCCCAGTGGACTCCGATTAATGTCTTTGGCAAGCCTGTCATTTCTTTCACTTTTTAACTGGTAACACTTCTGTGTTAAGGAGTTCTGCATCTAGATATACAGCCCTCTGACACAGCATCCGTGAGAACTGAGTGACATTGCAAAGCTGTTACTGAAATCACAAGGGGATCTAAGAGAGAAATGTCCTTAATACATCAATTATGCAATATTGGGTCAGACTCGTCTTCCTTATCTTTAATCTTGCAAATTTTTCTGTAACTTTTGCAAGCACCACATTAGCACTGGTCTCTTCTCATGGGTAATCAGCGATAGAATGAGAGGGAATGGCTGGGTGGGTTTAGGCTGGACATTGGGTAAGAATTCTTCACAGAAAGAGTGGTCAGACACTGGGAAGGGCTGTCCAGGGAGGTGGTGGAGTCACCATCCCTGACTGTGTTTCAGAGTCAATTAGATGTGGTGCTGAGGGATCTGGTGTAGGGGAGAACTTTGTAGAGCAGAGCTGGTGGTTGGACTCAATGACCCCAAGGGTCTCTTCCAACCTGAATGATTCTGTGATTCTAAACACGTATTTCAAGAATCATAGAATTGTTTTGGTTGGAAAAGACCTTTAAGATCCTCAAGTCCAACCAATAACCCAACACTGCCAAGTTACCACTAAGCCATGTCACTCAGCATGACATCGGAATTGAAGCTGTTACCATCTCAACTAAGTAAAATAGGCTTTGAGAACAGAGAGTTTGGTAAAAAGCAGCTATTAAATGCAGTTCAGTGTTGAATTAGTCATACTTGAGGCCTGATCATGATTAATTCTGGCAGGCAGCTCTACACCACGAGACTGAAGCTGTTGGAAATCGCTCTGGTCACATATCACAGTTGCTAAATGAGAATTTTCCAGTCTCTTTGAAAATAAGGAAATGCACAGTGCAGAGTAAACGTGGGTCCATAACAGCTTCTGCAGCTACGAAGCAGCCTGGCATGAGGGAAGTGGTACGCTCTGTCACCACTAACACCCCTAAAGTGGAGAATCAGCACAGCAGAATATGCCATTCCGTCAGCACCAGCCACGGCTGGGCTCTGCCTCTAAAGAAGTTTGATGCTCTGTTGGCTCGGGGTGTCTCTTAGAGCCACACAGAGACCCCAGGCTCATAGCCCAGACCCCCAGGAGCTGCCAGTATTGGCTGCATAAGGAGCTGAGTAGGAACAACAGAAATGATTCTTCCTAAAGCTCCTGCCCTTTCACTCCTTCCTTCCCCCATCCTTCTCTTTCTGCTGGACTTGAAAGGAAAAATAAGCAGACGTGTTTAGAGGCATGACATCTCCAGGTTGATGCAGTGAGAGCACAGATCCTCCTTCATGCAAACAAGCCCTAACAGTAAAGCTCTCCAGAAGTGGGACTGGGATACCCTTGTTGGTGATGACATGCTTGCAGCCAAAGACATAAATAATATAATCATACCATTTTTTTGCCTCCGCTGCATTTATCAGCAGCCTCAGGTTGTTGTGGCTTAGCCAACAGCCCACTGGAGATCATTTATCTCTTTTATTTTTCCCAGTTGTGCTTCTTTAGAAATGTACAGGCTTGGTAAGAAGAGGTTGTGTGAAGGAAGTCAGAGGCAGACACACATCAGTGGTGTGTCTCCAGGGGCTGGTGTCACTGTGGCAGCAGGAGGCTGAAATGGTAAACCTCAGACATCAAGCAGCAGTTTGCTTCATCCTGCTCTGAAATGATTCTGTTATACTTCCATTTCACAACTTGCAGAGCTGTAGAGAGTGTAAGCTTTGGAATTTGGTTTTATTGAAGCATGAACAGATGTACCCAGCAGCCTATAACACACCCTCCTGCAATTACCATTGCTAAACTGAGCGTTAATCTGCCACATAGATTGGTGAGTAACCACTTGTGCTCCATCTCTTAAAAACAGAGCTGTTTTTATGAAAGAACATCCTTTTAAATTCCCTTGTGCCCGTGGTAAAGTTTAGATGGCTTAGGAGGAAACAGGTTTTGTTGGTCATTTTCCCATCGACGCATGCCTCAGCTATGTGTTGTGCATGTGATTGTGTGTTTATATGGTTGGCATCCCCAAAACAGTCCCTTGCAACCTGAAGAAGTCCCAGTATCGCTGGTGTGTCTTCCATTTGGTCCAGTGGGGTGGCACCCCTCCATACAGCTTGAGGTAGAACTTTGCTCTCTCGATCCTTTATCCTTTATTCTTCTGCTGTGGATCGGAGGACGGCCTTGGCCTTTGCTTGACAGTCAGTACCTTCTTTTCCTTTAAAGGTGCACTCGTCATATCATGTGCTTTTCTTTCCATTAAAAGTAAAATGATAGATTTCAACACTTCTTCATCCCCCTAAATGAAACCAAGCAGCAGCATCACAGATTTGAATGGGTTTGTTTAATTTACCACAGTTTGACATAATTTCTGTTTGCAGTAGACCAGGAGTCTCCTGGAAGCTATTCTTCTGCTTTCACTGACGTGGGACGATGTACTCCAAGGGAGAGAAGAGGAACTGCAGACAAAGAGGTAGTGAGACAAGACTAAGTTATGCAGTAATATCCATAGGGATAATTTGGAACAAATCTGAGGTGAGATCTGTGTTGGTTTTAAGACACTGTAATGATGCAGACCACAAGAAGGGTTATTTATCATCGTATCATCAGATGGGCCAGCATCCTTCTGGCCTACCAAGGAGCTGGGTACAAGAAATTAAAAGAATTCCAAGCTCTGTAAGATAAGCTACATCTTCTATTTATGTTTAAAGAGATGTGGACATGAGTTTACTGGTCATTGCTGGGGTCCATCAAAGTTGATGGGGGCGGGTGGTTGGGATGGAGAAGAATAGCAGACGTGACCGGGAAAGGATTCTTTGGAGAACCTGATCTTTATGCAAAGAAACAGCCTCAGTCACTTCAAAACTGCCACAAAGAACAGCTGCATTTCACCATTATTCTGGCTCAGAAAAAGCAAACCTCGTCTGTCAGTGTGTTAGACAAAACCACCCATCCTAAAAGTGACCCCTAATTTCTGCAGCCGTTGGTGACCGTCAGAATGTGCCCACTGCTTGCACTCGTGCTTTGGGGGAGGAAATGGAAGCAGGCACACAACCTTCAAAGTGACACAAAGTGCCACTGAAAAGAATATTTTAAAAAATGGGATTATATTGTTCAGTATCTTCAGAATATTTCTAGATCCAGAACTATAAATACTCTCCAAACAGGCGTCAGGGATTTTATTCAATTGTGAGTACATTTATATCAACCAACATCCACAGAATGGTAACGTTTTCCATTGGGTTTTATTAACAATTTTACACTAGGGGCAGCATAAGGGAGTACCACATTCTAACTGCTAAATATTCACCTTTTCACTTTGGGCAAACGTTGTGAAATGGTGGTAGAGGTCAGAACTGGGGACAGGATCTGAATTCAGATCCCCTTCGATCCCACTGGGGTGGTTATACTGGTGTGGCTGCAGTTTGATTGCAAAATCAGACTGCTTGTTACAAACTAAAGGTTTAAAGAAACTTCCAGCAGCCACGTTGTGTGTTCCTTTTAAAGGATTCTGTGACACTCAAAGTCATCTTTCAGTCTGGAAGTATGTCAGACTCTTAACTCTACAAGCCAGTCTTAAGATTGCTGTAGTTTAAAAAGAGGAAGGAAGAAAGGCTTCTCTATTTCCAGGGTGGTTTGTATGGTTCAAAGGATTTTGGTTTTATTCAGCTCCACTGTTCTTTTGATATTATCCCCCTTCTTCCGTTATTTGCTTTAGTACTTACAGCCCCAGCTGTACCAAAACCAGGAAAGAGTGAAAAGGGTTGATGACAGTGATGACATGAGTATCCCCTCCTGTCTAAAACGCTATTTGTAACAGCAGCAGAGGACACAAAAATGCTTTTATATTTAGGCCACGGTTTTTCAGGACCTGTGTTGGAATATTGTATCAGTATTGCAAAGTGCAGAATCCCTGCAATAACTCTTACAGCAAAGGCTTAGTTCTATTCTTGAAGGAATCCTGAGCTTACAGGCACTGGGTGACAGAGCTCAGTAAATAGATGAAAGGAATGATGTGAAGTGATTGTCTGTGAGAGAGCTGCACGGGTGACTCGGGAGATGACTTCTGGTCCCATGGTTCTCAGACTTTCTTAAAACTATGGATGGGATTATAGGAATTTCAAATATTCCCAACCTTTTCCAGCTCTCAGAGGAGTTTTTCCTTGTTATATACATCTGTGAAACGTGATGCAGTATTTGCAGGTGAAATTAGCCTAAAGGTAACAAGTTTAACAGAGGCCTCTAAAGTGTCAGAGCATATTAAGCAGGTGAATTTCCATCGTACCTTGAGATCTGGTTGCCTCCAAGTCACATTGGCATTTAATTAACTTTGTAGTTCTCTTAAACATAAAATTGTGAGGCAAATCTGTAATAAAATGTAGCTGCTATTTCTATTTTCCAAGCACTAAGTCCCAAACACCTGACTGCCTTTAAAAAGGCAGCTGTGCATTTAATCACCTGTCACAGCCAGACCTGCTGTGAGGCACAAGGTCCCTTGCTTTTTGCCTCCTGGTCACCATTCTAAAAGCTCCCGTCCAGCAATGCTACCTGACTCTGCTCATCACTTTGCCTGTCTTTCAGAAACTGCCAGCTCGAGCTGTGTATGACTTTAAAGCTCAGACTGCGAAGTAAGTACCACACTCCTATTCATTTAAGAATGCATAATTCCAGAAAGCTCTTTCTAGCAGAAGTGGCAGCCAACTGCTGTCCCAGCCAGTTTCTAAAGCAGGTGCCATGGAAGCAGAAGACCCTGCTTGTGGTCTCTGCGTTAGCAAACTGGGAGAAGTTATCTTGTAATAAAAACGTCTTAAATTGCTATATTCTCCATTGCATCTGGGTGAACACATGGATGGCTGTGCATCTTCAGCCTGCTAGAGCACAGGGCTGAGGGCCACCCAGGGAACACTCCAGTTGTAGTGAATTGTATTTAGGTCAGACGAGGTACAGGGCGTATTGATCACCTGTCTAACTGCCTCATAATGCTTCAGTATCTTCCTGTCCATCTTAACACACACAGGCTCTCTGCAGGAAGTCACCAAGACAAACCTCAGTGGACAATAACAAAACCAAACATGAGAGAGTCGAAGCAGACTGCCTGTGTTTCATTTAAACCATCTTTAGATATGAGCAAACATTGACACTGGTAGAAGACTCACAATTTGATTCATCAGAACAGCAGCTCAGCTCTCGAATAACCACACTTATGGATCCTCCCAGGCTAGGATCTGAAAACATTTTAATGATTTGACACACCCCAGGGATGGGATGCCATCCAGAGGGACCTGGACAGGCTCCAGAAGTGAGGCCGTTTGAACCTCATGAGGTTCAACCCTCTCCTATGAGGGCAGGCTGAGAGAGCTGGAGGTGTTCAGCCTGGAGAAGGGAAGGCTCCAGGCAGACCTTATTGTGGCCTTTCAGTACTTAAGGGCGGCCTACAGGAAAGACAAGGGGACAAACTTTTTTGCAAGGCCTGTAGCAATGGGATAAGGGGTAGTGGCTTTAAACCAAAAAGAGGGGAGATTTAGACTAGAGATGGGAAGAAATATAAGGAAAAAAATTTTTATGCTGAGGTGGTGAAACACTGGCCCAGGTTGCCCAGAGAGTAGACGCCCCATCCCTGGAAACATTCCAGGTCAGGTTGGATGGGGCTCTGAGCAATCTGATTGATGTCCCTGTTCATTGGAGGGGGGGTTGGTCTAGACAGACTTTAAAGGTCCCTTCCAACCCAAATTGTTCCATAATTTGGATAAATCCCTGTTTTTTACACTTAATACAGGCTGCTATAACTTACAGGTAATACCCAGGATCCATAAATGTGAATAATTTCTTTTCTTTTATGGTATCATTAACTGGTAAATGTACCACAGCTGGGACTATTCACCTTCAAACCTTTGGTTGTTACATTCTGTTTCTGTTCCAAACTGTAAAGGTCTCAGAAACTGTGCAAGTAGAAGAGTTCAATGTGCAGCTGTAACAACCGATCTCAATGCATTTGTTACAGAGAGCTGTCCTTTAAGAAAGGAGATACTGTCTATATCCTCAGGAAAATTGATCAGAACTGGTATGAGGGTGAGCACCACGGAAGAGTTGGAATATTCCCCATTTCTTACGTCGAGGTGCGTTTTGTTCTCTGTTTTACTTTGGGTAATAGGTCCACAAACGCACAGGAAGGATGAATATCTGAGGGTTGGCTTGTTTTGGTTTGGTTTTTGTTTTTGTTTTTTTTCTTTTTCCTTAGAAACTTTCTCCCCCAGAAAAAGCACAGCCTGCCAGGCCACCTCCCCCTGCCCAGATTGGAGAGATTGGAGAAGCCGTTGCCAAATACAATTTCAGTGCAGACACAAACGTGGAGCTGTCACTGAGAAAGGTAGGGTTTCTCTTTACCAAAATCATAGAATCATAGAATCACTTAGGTTGGAAAAGACCCTTGGGATCATCAAGTCCAACCATCAGCCCTACTCTACAAGTTCTCCCCTACACCAGATCCCTCAACACCACATCCAATCTACTCTCAAACACAGTCAGGGATGGGGACTTCACCACCTCCCTGGGCAGCTGATTCCACCTAGTGCCCACTGGAATTAAGAGACAGGTAATCCCTGTGCTTTGGGGCACTCTGCAGTCCGGGTCTGCCACGCACAGAGTGGTGTCGTAGTAGGAAACCACTAAGATAATGGTTTCTTGGCTTCCAGTCTTTCCCAGCTGCCTCCAAAGAGCAGGCACAGAAACTGGATTGGGGCAGATTGACATATGCAAACTACTGCTAACTGTCCCCAAAAGGGCTGCTTTTCACTTCAACTGTCCATTCCTTTTTTTAAACAGTTGCTTCTTGATGTCACGATTGCCATGGTGAGGGTGTTCATATAGAAGGATACAGAAAACATAGGGGGGGAAAAAAGCAGCTCAGAGAGGTTTTTGTGAATGTACCGGTTCTTGCAAATATTTCATTTAGTTACAATCTGCCCTTTATAATGGTCTCTTGTCGTTTCTGTGCCCATCCTGGTGGTTATGCTTTATTGCCCAGGGCCAAAAGAAATCTTTAATTTCTGAGGTTTGTGAGACACTGGAATATTAGTGCTGTAGAGAAACTTGATGCCTGGAGGCATTATGTACTTTGTTGTAAGCAGTATGTACTCTTTATCCCCGGAAAGTGCTGCCTCTTAGATTTTTTATGAATAAAGAGTTCATAGAATTTACTCAGCAGTTTATTTTTCTTTTGAAGTAGGAGTAAGGATATTTTTTTTCACTCTGACCTAGAGCTTAATCCAGCATCACTGAGGATAATGGGTGTTTTTCCACTAATTTGAAATTTATAAACTTCAAAGAGGTCTAAAACAAAATCAGGAGCAGGAACTTACAGAACTAGGGGTTGGGGGTAGTTTGATGATTTATTTATTTCTTTTTAAAATGGGAGGAGAAATGTGAAAATGGAGATGATTTTCAAGATCACCACTGGAGGAAAAAACAGTACTGTGGTGAAATGATATCTGCTGTTCAGAAAATAAACTTGCAGTATATCTGCTGATAACTCATTGTCATGATTCATTTCAGGGAGACAGAGTAATCCTTCTTAAGCGGGTCGATCAGAACTGGTATGAAGGTAAAATACCAGGAACCAACAGACAAGGCATCTTCCCCGTTTCCTATGTAGAAGTCATCAAAAAGAATGCATCAAAGAGTGTTGATGACTACCCCGATCCTCCCATACCCCAAAGCTATTCTAGTGACAGAATACACCAGTTAAGTTCAACTAAGGTAAGGATTATTATGTTTTTTCCTTTGCTCTCGGCCCTAGAGTGGGTTTAGAAGGACTTGTAATTTTTTGGTTAACATAAGACATCATTTCTGCCTTAAGTGCTCCACGTTTTCTTTGCTGCACAGGTAGAACCGCGTTGCTACCTTGTTTCTGAAGTATTTTAATAGCTGAGTGTGTGTCTTACCCCCTGCCAGGGTTTATGCTCTCTTCTTCATTAGCTGTTACCTTACTGAGATTGCGTTGCATCGTTGGTGTTGCGTTATTGAGAGCAGGGACAGGCAAAATTTGGGCAGAGAGATCAAGCCGACAGGACAAAACTAATTTGAGACCCTTAGAATCGGAGCACGAAGGGTATGTCTAGCAGCCTTTCCATAGCAAAGCGTGAAGACATTCCCACACCACAGCTGTCCTCAACGCCTGCGGTCCCGTCAGCACCCAGAGGGCAAGAGAGGGCAGTTTGCACAGGGACACAGCTCGCCGAGACCCGCTCTGTGCCTCTCTAATTAAAGGAGAGCAGCTAACGAGTCTGCACTATTAACCTTCCTCCTTTCGCCACTCACACGCTGGAAGGAGGCTGTTGGTACAGCAGAGGTTCTTTGGAGGGGTACAACGGTGACAGCCTTGTTGCATTTAGTAGGGAGGCAAATGCCACCACTCGTCAACGAGCTTGGATCCAGACCTTTACGGCTGGAATTTTTCACACCAAGTATCTGTCACAGGCCCTGAAATCTTTCCCTTCCTAGTCCATATAACCACCTCAACTCGCACTGCACGAGGCTGCAAGGAGTCCTGCCTTCCAGTTTATTGCTCTCTCCTGAGATTTCCCAGTCCCCCCTGTGGGGAACACGGCCCCTTTGGTGGTGACAAACTAAGAAGGTTTCTGCGTGCAGAGCGTGACTGGCATTAACATGTTATCAATGGTTTTGGTCACTCAGGGTGGAACCTTTCCACATCTTCCTCTTTGCCTTCGTTGTTTCTCTCTTCAGGGTGAGCAGTGGTTGGTGGGTAATTATAGACTTCTTACCCTCCCCCCCCCCCCCCCCCAGTGATCTCTGCTTGTTTCAGTTGGGTTTGCCCCCTTTTCTGCTTTCATATACTTGCAGCCCTGTGCTCATTTAGATGCTTCAACTTTGAGCTAATGTTGGCAATTACTGGCAGCTTTTGGGGACAGCTATGAAAAGATGCCTTTTATAGACAAGAGTGGCCTCTGAAAGTACTCCTTACAGCTAAAGAACATTGGCTGGTTTTGGAGAGCTGCTAGGACAGGTCTTGGCTGGATTTCCAGAAGGTGTCACAAGAGAGAATGGTTTCCTCTCTCTTCTCTTCCAACTATTAAAGTAGCATCACATTCTACAGCTGCAGACTGAAGTGTTCACAGATAGGACCCCTTATTATGACAGGAATCCAGAGGTTCCTGAAGGCAAAGAAAGAGTTTGAGGCAACTTTTATGTTCTCCAGAGAGACAGAGCCGTCTCTCTGGTTTTGGAGATGCCCCTCTCCCCATTTCCTGCGGGGCAAGCTAACGCTGGAGTTTGTGTAACCCCTGTAACCCTTGTTGAGCACAAGTCTGTGCTGACACTCTTAAACAGACATCTTGTTTGGGGATTAAACTGCATTCAGAAATGGCAATGCCAGCTAGGAACATGGCTTGTTCCTGACTGCCCAGAGGGACTGCAGCAGCACTGAGGATGTTCCAGAGTTTACCACAATTACCAATACTGCTTTTCCCATTCCTTTGAGTTTTTTTGGCACAGAACACTCCCTGCTGCTAGAGAATTGCACTAAGCTTCTCTGGCCTGATGGCACTAATAAAAAAATAGCAATACAAGTCAGGAACAAGCTTTACTCTCCTTAACTTGGCCTAGACCATCTGTGTCTCCAGCTCTGGTGCAGCCCGTAGCCACGAGAAACTCAAAATGGCAATATCTCCTCAGCAGGATTATTAACCTTAAACCCCCAAGTTGTAGGCCCTTGTTCAAGAGGAAGAAGGAGGGAAAGAGATTGAGTATTGCCTGCAGCAGCCTGGCTCTGTTCTATCAGACATCACTGTATCAGTCTATGCTGTTTGCTTGGTACAGAAGACCCCATAACAAAGGTTTGTCTAACTATAAAATACAGTTATTTGCCTCAAGAAAACTCAACCAGCAGGTAAGTAAATGAACCTTCCCAGTCTGTGACACTAATTTAGCCTTTCAAAATTATTTTCCTATTCTAGGATAATACTTAAAGTCTAAAGTAGTCCAGATAACTTAGAGATGTACATCTAATTATTCTGGATAAGTCTAGCAATGAGAGCAAAATATTTTTCATTCCATTTTGAGGATTCCTAGTAACAGAACTGCATTTTCAGTACTTACTGAAGCAATGGATATCTACTGAGGCTGTGTACGTATGACTCCCCAGTCTCTCGTTCTTCACAAAGGAGGTTTCTTTTCCCAGAAGGATACTTCAATCAATCTCCTGTGAGGGTACTCAAGACGTACCGCCGTGTACTGTGCTGTCAGTGTTTTAGCAAGCATTGTTGACTGCCGACCTTTTGCAAGTGTCTTTGTCTTTTTGAACTAAGCAGGGTTACTTTTGAAGAAAAAACGGGCGTTCTGTAGCTGCTCACGCCTTAATAAAAGTATGCAATGTATTAAAGATGTTTCTTAAACAGCAGCACTAAGAAAAAGTAGAAGCACGAAGGTGAGGATGTAGCTGTTGCAGTTGAAAAGAGAGAGTTAGTGACAGCCAAAGCGTGCTTCTGAAAATGCTGTTCTGCAAATAAGAGTAAGGGGGGAAATTACATTAATATTGCTGGTGTGGTTGAAGGACCTGTAAGAGGCTGACTGACAGAGCACACCCGAGGTAACACACCCAGCGCGGGCCGATGGAGGCAGTGATTCAGAGCCCTCTTCATGTTTGACATTTAAGCCACGAGCCAGAACCTGATCCGGTTTCATTTTCCAAATGTCTTTCCCGCTGTTCTGATTCATGTACTAATGCTTTCAGACACCCTCCCTCACCCAAACCACCCCCTGTAAGCCGGGTGGTGGCACAGACAGTTTTCTTTCCCAGTCTACTCCTAGCCTAGTCCTCTGTTGTCTTTACTCAGTTATTTAAATTCCCGTGTTTTTCTTATTTTTGAAGTTGCCTTCCCAAGCCCTGTCCCCACTTCCCAGACACCTTTCCTCCTCTTGGTCTCACATTGATCAAAAGCTTCTCCAGGCTGCCTCTGCTGATGGCTTTTCAAGGACTGTTGGCTTCTCACCTTCAAGCACCTGCATCTTACCTCCTCCACCGTTTCCAGACAGTTTTCTTTGTGACTTAGAGGAACTCGACTCTTTGGCACTAACAAGGCCCCCACCTGTAGCCATCTCCCCAGGCAATAGTGTCCACCGAGGTAAGGGTGATGACTTCACTCCAAATGCAGAGGTCTCTCTCAGCTCTCCTGCAGCTCTTCCTCTGTCCTTTCGTGCACCTACCTCTGTCTCACCTTCACCCAGCCCATCTCACAACACTGGATATGAGCACACCGGTAACAATACCAAACCAGGAAAAGATAAAGACTTGAAAGCTATCCTTGACTCTTTGGTTATTGAAGTACCTCAAGACTTGTCAGATGCTAAAGGAGAAGGTGAACAGGTTGGCCTTGCCTGTAACATCCCTTTGCCAAATGAAGGTGGCCCCTTCTGCAGAGTGGTAGCTGCCACTGCTGAAAATGATGAGGAAATCTGTCCTGCAGACCTGTCAGGTAATACAGGGGATCAGTCAAAGCCTCAAGAAGCAGATTTCTCCAGAGGAGCAGAAGACACAACAGAAGAACTGCCACGGCTCTATATAGAGGAGGATGTGGAACAAGACAATTCCGAATTCCCAATAGCAAGTGGAGGAGACTCCACTGTATGGTTTGAAGGAGACACTTCACCAAATATTGATAAGGTATTTTAATTTCTGAAAAGCACTGGCTTCTGTGTTCAGACAGCTTACTCCAGAGCACTATTCACCACCTTTTCTTGTATTTACATGTTTGTGTTGAGCGCAGGCACAGTTTTATACTACTGCATTGGATATAAACTGTCAGTGTCAGGGACAGTCCCTTCTCAGCAGCAGCTGTGGACACCACTGTAAGTTCTCTGGTGTAAATGCTCTGCTGGTCCTTTCCCTTCTGTCCTCGTTAGCCACTTCGGATGCGAAAGGCCAGTGAACCGTTTTCTTCACTGGCCCATTACACTTCAGGGCCAGAGGCCACATGGAGCCTGGGAGGGAGGGACATCCCTCCTGCAGGAACTCAGCAGCCTGTGCTTCACATGTCCCCACTTCCCAGCCTGCTGTATTTATAGCAGACCCTGTTAAGGAGAATGTGACTAATAATAACTGATCAGCTCATGTTTGGCAGCTAAACTAGTGCTTCCCCCCAGAGCCCTCCCCGGTTCCTCTTCGGGACAGAACAACACTGGACTATCCCCAGTGTCCACTTGCCATCAAGTGCCACAATCTCACTACACCGTTTGTGTGGTTTCTCAGCCCAGATTTAGAACAGATTTTGTCTGTCCAGCACTTATTTTGGCAGAGGTTGAGGCAGCTGCTTTGCCTGGCACGTGCCAACACGAAAATCAGATGCTCAGGACAATATGCTTTAGGCCAAATGTAACAGGAGTTAATTAGAAAGATTTTGCAGGCTGCCTCTACCCTTACTTAACTTTAAAAGCACAGGAGAAGAGAGTAAGGCTAGAAGTGAAATCTAAGGCTTGGTTTGATTTCTGAGAGAAGAATTTCCTCCCCGAAAAGCAGACTGACATCATAAAATCAGTGTCGCATTTGTAACCCTTCAGGTTAGTTACGTGACTCCTCATTGAGCATTTTATGTCCTTCACAGCTGCTCTGATAGCACAATTCTCGTTTTTCTTAACCATTTAAGCCAGCTCTACTTTCTGCGGGAGCATCAGGAGACTCTGAGCCTCCTTCCCTCCTTCCTCCTAATCTTCCATTTCATTCTGCCACCGCACCGGCTTCTCACTCCGCTCCTACAACACCCCCGTCTGCTGCTTCCCTCTCCCCTCCTCTGCTCCCTAAGCCCCTCCACCACCAGGAGAGAGACTCACCACAGCTCCAGGTACCTGCACCTCTCGAGCATGGAGTGCTGCAAATCTCCGCCTGTACTGAGTGACTGCAAGGCTAATACCCAGCTCCAGCTCTTCAGATGGGTTGTCTCCTTTACTAATAGCAAACAACACAGCTCTCACCTTCCCTCTGCTCAGCCCCGAGAGTAGAGAATTTGCCCCTGAGAATTCACATTTGCTGCACACACACCCCTCAAGAGCTGACTTCTGACAAATATCCTGACAAAACAAGGATTTTTTTCCTTCAAATACTTACCCTTGACTATTGGCTTGCTTTTTAAATGCAAATGTAAGGTCTGTGTGGCCTTTAACAGCGAAGAATCACAACATTTGTCACTGGTCTGGCTAAAGGAGCATTTCTGCTCTGTGCAGCTGAGCCTTTCTGTGTTACTAACCGAGCTGTTTGAGCGGGGACACTGGCAATAACCCTGCCTGTTTCAATTGCACACACTGAGCGGGACTCATCTTCTAACTGCAACGCGTTGCCACAGCAGCAGAGCCTCGGGAAAAAGGTACTGTGGCAACAGTGGCAATGCCATGTGCTAATAGTGCCATGATTTGCACCTATAACAATTGCTTTTTTGGTTGTTTAGTCAAGAGAAGCATGTCCAGTTTGCATGTCCAGGTGAAGAAACAAGAAATCCCACCGCGCTTCAGTCTTAAACTCTGTCTTGACGCAGCTTTTGTGGTTTTTCCAGGCTAATTTAAAGAGGGAGCTATTTGTTACGGGTAAACCTCCTCGTAGCCCAGTGATGACTAAGAGATCCTGCAGCTCACCCTTCCGAGGTCCCAGCTACTCACACAGGGTACGGTACTGGGCACCCAGTGTGCGAGAACAGCATTTCCAGAGATCAAGGCGCCCAATGTCCAGTCTCTCAGTATTTTGCTTTCCGACCCCGCCGCAGTGTCTCAGCGCTCTCAGTGCGCCGTGTTTCCTTCCCCTTGTGCTTCTGTGCCGTGTCTGAGTAAAGCCAACAGGGCTGCCTGTGCCAGAACTTAATCAACCCGTTCTCGTGTCGTACCTCTGCAGTACCCCGTCGTATTTCCAGTGCTACGAGATGTAGATGACAGTTCTTTCTATTTAGCCTTTTTTTTTTTTTCCCTCCTGAATTACTCCTCTTTTTCAAAGCATTTCTGGTTTATTAAAACTACAGCTTCTAAGGGTCAAAAATTAACAGTGTGTTGCAGGTAAACAGGCTGAATTCTTGGGTTTGAATCCCTGCCCTTCTTTTCAGGTTGTTGTGTTGCTGCTGTGTTACATTCAGTCAATACAATGCCCTTTATCCCAGCACTGTTACTCAGACCATCCTACTCCTTAGCCTTCCCCTCCTGGCTGTAGGATGACAGAAACTGAACTGTAACGGTTATTCCTAGCCAGAACCTCAGATTGTTGAGTTTGCATGTGTTTCACTCAAAAAGGCAGTTTCAATTATGAAAAAAAAGAGAAAAAAAACAACCTTAACCTAAATTCTGTGAGCATAAGAAGTTATGGGTTATGCTCTCCTTTCGGTTCAGGCTAAACCACTCTGCTTTGGTTTCTTTAGCATTTTGGCTCGTTAAAAGTGGTAAGGGGATGAACTGTTTCCCGTGCTGTCCCTGCTGATCTTAGGTTATCGTCTCTCTGGTGGCTCCCTGTTATAGAATTTGAGTTCCAATTTAAGATGTGCAGGTTTTTCATAACTGTTCCAAGTTTGGGCTTTTTGGCAGCCCTCTGTGTGCTACCAGGTGTAAGGGACAGGGCTTGCTTCATTACCGAAGAGAGAGAATTCAACCATGGGAAGGGCAGGATTCTTTTAGTAGTAGATCAACACCATTCCAAAGAAAGTCCAGCTGGGAATAAGATCCATAAAAAAGGGGGGTTAAGCCCTATTTTACTCCACATGAATGGGGTGAAATCGATGCACTGAGAGGACTGTATTGGCCAACGTTTAGCGTATTTATGTCTCTAATTCCAAAGCTACAAGAGCACAGATTGTACCCCTGATTGGCATGTTTAGGCCTATACCAAACTACTACATGCAAGCACGTATCCATCATGCCTGAAAAATCGGGTGTTCAACTGGGACAACCCACTTGACCGCACAGTTCTTCATGTTTTGGGGATTAGGCTCCACATCTTTCCTTGGGAACATGATAGTAGAGTGAACTGAGCCAGATTTGGAATAGAACAATTAGAATAATAGAATCATAGAATCATTCAGGTTGGAAGAGACCTTGGGGATCATCAAGTCCAGCCATCAGCCCTACTCTACAAAGTTCCATATCCCTCAACACCACATCTACGACTCTGAAACACATTCAGGGACGGCGACTCCACCACCTCCCTGGGCACCCCATTCCAGTGTCTGACTGCTCTTTAATCTTTAGAGATCCTAAGCACCAGGGACTCCCGCTAGGGTGATGCATTTCATGACCTCTCTTGAGCCCAATTAGCCAGACCTTGGAACATTCCCTATTCTCGCCAACGCCACCATTAGTGGGAATGAGAGCTTAGGGAAGGGAAATTGGGAGAAAGCTTCTTGCTGCCAGCTGGGGTACTATTGAGGAATGCATTCAAGTAGAGCCCCCTGTTCAGATATGGCACAAATTACTTCACCCCAGTTTCCCCAGATTCGAATTCCATCAGAGTTTTCCCTGTAGCAAGAACAGAGTAGAATCTCTTCCCTCACCTCGATTTGCTACCATCTGTTCCTACAGTAGGTAGCCAGCAATAAAGCGGTTTAGAGCCTTGAAGCATATGCAGAAAAAGAAGATAATACTGACCTACCTCATTTCTTCCTGGCTTGGTATATGCTCACAGCACTAAATCCTTTGCAGTGCTGTTTAGGATGTTGACTTCTACTGCTTGCAAGGAAAATCCTTAACCTTGGTTGAGTTCTCTTGCGTTTTCGACTGCGTTTGGCCTTCACCTCAGTTACAGACCTGATGACAGATTAGCAGAGAATAAGGTCAGATCCCAACCCAAATACAAGCAAACTGCCCTGTGGAATATTCTCTTCTTCCCTGAGAAGCCAGCTGTCGAAGGGGGGTTGCCAAGAACTGAAATGTCTAATCTGCACTCGTTGTTGGATCCTTCAGTAGAAGTTAGCCCTCTTTCTTGCCCACTGGCAGAGGAGAGTTATATCAGGGAGAGCAGAGACCCAGGGAGCATAAACAAAGTGGGGGGGGAATTCTGAAAACCTCTTTCCCACTCAGCTGTGATCAATATGAAGAACAGATCCGTAATCTACTTCTCTGCATCTTTAGGCATCCTTTTAAAATCATACCCTATGGCCTGTAAAAGCAAAGTGGCAAATGTTTACAGCATTTTCTGCATGTACACACCTACAAACAGGAGGTAAAGAAATTTAACCACTTCAGATTCAACTGAAGCAAGATGGAAGAACGAGAGACCCATGGAGCAATAAGAGAAACCCCATGGCTGTGGGATCAGGTTGCCATGTACTCGATTCATGAAAGAAGGTGCCGTGAGCCGCGTTTCATACCCACGCTCCCAGAACAGATACAGTTCCTCAGCACAGAACATGAGCACTGCTCACACCAGGAGCTCTTCCCCACCAGCTGCTCCTGCCCTCTTCCCAGCCCTGGCCAGGTTCTAACCCCAGGCAGAAGTCAAGGTCTTTCTGTAGGAGGTTACTATTTATCATTTCCATGCGGTGGGTGATGCCTGGTTAAGATGGGAAAGAGCTCCTTTCACAACGCTCTGCACTGGAAATACAAACTACGTTTTCCTCTGAAGTGAAAAGTGTTAATTGTTACTTTCACACACTTTGCCTGCATTCCATCAAAAAGCCTCTCTGCTCTCTGCATGGCTTCCCGCTCCCCCGGGGATGAAATGGAGTTACTCGAAGCGCAGCATGTTGTGTCTGCCGCCTTAGTGCCCGGTGTGTGCGTGTCGCCTGAATCGGTGTGGTGTTTGTCTACAAACGTTCTCAATTCTACCATCACACCCAGCAGGCTTGATTTCTGCTTCCTTAAAACTACACTCCACCCAAGAAATGTAGAATGTTCCCCAGTTGCATCTGATTTTTCTAACGCTATTTCTGTTCCGCAGCGAAGAGGCAGCAGGGGTCTGTTCCAGCTTGCGGCTCCCCTATAAATAGAACGGACCCTCGAGCAAAGCTCCCAGCTTTGGGGTAGTTTGTAACGTGGTCTCTGAAAAGCAGACCTTTAAACCTGCCCAAATTAGCCCCTGCTTGCCCTTCTCTCTTAAGACTTTATCATGAGGTGGAGGGGAGGGAGGTGCTGGTTTGTGCAAGGTAGAATATGAAGCCCTAAGAAAGTCCCTCTCCTGCCCCCACCCAACCGCTTGCCCCTCGGACTATAAATCTTTATTACATTTCAAATCATTTCATTTCAGCCACAGCGCCCTGTGCTTGCTCATGAAAACATACACGGTGGGGGGGAACCGTAAGTATATTTCTTGTCTACTAAACCCAAGGCCAACGGTGAAGCAGTAGCCAGCGCAGCGACAAGTCAGGGCCTAGCCTGCCAGGCGCAGTCTAGGGAGAGATTCCGGAACTTTACAGCCAACCTCCTGCTGTAGGGAGGTATCCAAGGAGGTCCCAGGGGGCAGAGGCTGAGTTGTTTTCACTTACACCACACTCAGACTTGCTTACACTTCTCCATCATTTAGTTTTACAAAATAATTATCACTTTTAAGTATAAAACTTGAGTTTTTTTGTTGTTGTTGTTATTGTTATTCTCTCTGTTTTTACCACTCAGCAGAATGACAGATAAAGGTTTAACATCAGTTTCACTCATCTGCTTTACTGCCCTGACGCAGACTATTCAGAAACAGATCTGGATGGAAACAGAGAAGGGGGGGGGATTGAAACTGTTGATGACAGGAACACAGGGTCACGCTCTTTTGGCCTAATTTACACGTGCAGTTTATAAGTTAGAGACGAGAAAGCCCTTTTGAGAACTGGTGAAGAACCCATGTCTTGAGTCTTCGAATCTTACTTTAACAAACAATGTAAGCACTGGGGATAAAACAAGGAGAGGCTGTTTAGGTGCTGTCTTTTCAAATGCAAATTCAGTGCAGGATTGTTTCAGATTTGGCTTGTTTTTTAAATTTTGGGGTTCCCCCCCTCAACCCAGTCTTGTACTTGGGTCCTGCTTCAGTGATCCCCGAATCCAGTGTCCGTTCTGCCTCCAGCACCAAAGCACTTTGGAGTGTGACCCCGTAGATGAGTTCCCTTAAACCTAACCAAGGCCTAGTATCTAAAAATAGTGCAGATTTTACCTTTTAGGCACTAGAAAAAAAGAACCAAAGAAAAGAGAGAGGCAAAAAAGTTACCAAATAACTAACTATGCCACAGATAAGGTATAATGAGAACCTGACATTTTGGGTTCAGTCTCACCCAAGCCACAAGCTCCTTTGGGGTGTTGTCGAGCACACTGGGGCCTCAAACTCTGTTTTGTTAAGCCATAATTATCAAACTAATTATTTTCAATATAATTTAAGTAGTTTGTGACTAAAGTTACTTATTCCTAAAATTAAAACGTGTTTGAATTGCCAACCAGCCATTCTTTGTCTTAAATATGTGTATATCTATTGTAAACAGTAATAAATTTATAGATCATGTGTATTTATATATTTAAGAAATTCTCAGATTAGCAAAGAGACATCAATTGACTAAGAAGGAATTATGAAAATGAGTTATCTAGAAATGACTAAGATTAGAAGTTTTCAATGTACAAAGAGTGCCAATGGGGAACTTGTTGCTACTGTTATTGAATAAGAATTTGGGTTGAGTCCTACTCCCGACCCGTTCACCTGCGACTCCCCTGCTGTGGAAGCTGCAGTACCATCACAGCTGTTCTCCTGGAATAGCAAGAAGCAGGACAGAAAACCTTATTGCCATTTAATTTTTCACACAGGTTGGTCTTAACTCCCGCTACACAAATTACCAGAGATAGTTGCTTAAATAACCAGTCTGGTTCTGTTCTGGTAGTGCCAGGAAAATGTGAAATTAGACTTTTTGGATTTGGGGAGCCAAGTGCCAGTCACAAGAAATTAAGTTAAAATCAGGGTTTTTTTCTTGGAACAGCATCTTTATTTTTTTCCTCCAAATGAGCAGCATGAACAAACGGGCGAGGCTGATGCAGGAGGACCCTCCCTACACCCAGCGCAGCACCAGGCTGGATTTAGGATTTTCAAATGGGACTGTCAGGACTGGTAATATTTGTACTGAAACCAGCATCTTGTTTAAGCCACAGAGACTTTGCCTGAGTGGCCGAGAGCTAATGGAAATACTCAGTTCTGACCCACCAACAGAGGAGTTTTTACTGGGGGAAGTGTAACGGCATTAAGGTTTTCGAGTCAGTGAACGGTTGTTAAATGAGGGGAAAACAGACCTGATTAGGTTTTGTTTCAGGTTTTTTTTAAATTACAACTATTTCCTTTGCACAATTTCTGCTCCTTTACACACAGTCAGTCATAGCTGGGGCACAGACTGTGAGGAAAAAACATGAAATAGAATAAAAGAAAAGGCATATTGTGATTTCTCATGGGCTTTTGCAGCAATCTGCCTGTGGGTGCCCACCCCAGCACCACCTTCACTTCCCCTCCCTCAGAGTTTAGAGCCAGTTTAGAGCCATTCTTTCCATTCCAAGACACTCAATTGAAAGCTGAGGAATTGAAAGCACCAATTCATTAAGTATTAAATTTAGTAATCTCACCCCTTCCATTTATCCACCTCACATCCTTCAGCCCCCTTGAAGGTACAAGCCAGTGTCCAAACACTGCCTGAGTTTCCATCCTCCTGTCTCCTCCTTGGATTCAAGCCTCTCCCTCACTTTCAGGGATATTTTATAAAAATAAATACATGAATACATAATAAACAACACTATATTGATTTCTTTATCTCAAGGGCAGTTTTAACCAGACTCCCCTTTAGAGAAGTCCTCTGTTTTGGTGACTCAACTATAAAAACTATGCTAAAAATAATGATACTACTGGAATTCTGCGTTCAAAGCAACTGGTTGAGGAGCCATCCAGCTTGAGTCCCCCGTCTTTAGTGTCTGATGAGTCCCCTAAAAAACTTATTTACTATAATTAGTATCTAGTCCTGCAATCTGCCAGGCAAAAGTAAACCCTTTTCCTGCTATATTCACAAGAAGTGTTACTCATTCACGTTAAGCCCAGGTCCTTTACTTCAGCAAAGGTGCAAAGAACTCTTACTTCTTTTTAAAATGCGTCATTTGTCCTATTTAAGGTTTCAGGCTCTATATAACTATACTCCTAGGAACGAAGATGAGTTGGAGCTCAGAGAGGGAGATGTCATTGATGTGATGGAAAAGTGTGATGATGGATGGTTTGTGGGTATGTTTTCATTTGGTTTCTTTTATTCCTCCTCCTCCCCTCCCCCGACTTTTGCTGCCCTCTTTGCTTTTAAACCAATTAATTTCTGGTATTCGGTGCAATAAACCTGAACCTGGCTTTATCAGGAGAAATCCCACCCCAAATCCACTGAAACCAGTAGGCGATTTGTCACTGGTGTCTCTCGGAGCCGAGGGAGGCGCATTGCCCCGTGAGAGCAGGCTGTGGCAGGGCGCTGTTGGCACTCAGTGCCAACCAATTGTGTGTGCCAACCAAAAGTGACACCAATTGTGTGTGCCAACCAAAAGTGACACCAATTGGCCTGTTACTGCTCTCTTCATAAAGACCAGGTCACGTAAATCGTACTGGCATGAGCCTCAGACCCGACTGCTTGTGAGGGCCACATGCTGCTGAACAAACAGAGATTGCACGGTGGCTGAATCCTTCCGTAAGCCCTCAGATGCCCACAGTGGCCAACTTAACCACCTAACCAGTCCTCAGCCCTTTTACCAGTTCAGTGTTTTTAAATAGACTTGATGTTGTCTCAATTCATTTCTACGTACCAAGTCAAAACGTTAGCCCAGACATTTAATCAGGCCTAACCCAATTAAATCAAACACAGTTCCAATTCATTAAGTGAATTCAAGATGCCTTTCTGAGGTGCTGTTACAAGGAACCATGGCCATTTCTGTTTGTGCAACATCAAACACACCTGTTTAAAGGCCCTGCTTGCACAGCGATTTCCTGTTGTTATGCCCATCCTTCATCTTATTGCTTCTAATTGCAGGAACCTCGAGAAGAACCAAATTCTTTGGTACTTTCCCTGGAAACTATGTCAAGAGGCTGTGAATTTTTATTCTTTTCGGTTTTTTGTTTGTTTTTCTACTTATTTATGCTGCATCTCTGCAACACATCTGCATAAAGCTGCTAGAAAACATGCTCCGCTGGCCCTCCGGTCCCTTGCTTGCAGTCTCCAGTAGAGGCCACCTAAGTCCATCCTCATCCCATCCCACCTGTCCCGGCAGCGGTACAGCAACGCCCACGGTGCCAATCACTAAGCTGGCACGAGACAAGAGGAAGAGGTGCAACACTGAGAAGTGCTCCCTGCTTTTAAGTCTTTTCATAGGAAAATATGAAGGATATAGGGGGAAAGAGGGGGGAAAAAAAAAAGCCTAATGTAAGAGGAGGCTGATGACAGGTACCCGGATGGGGTGGGCGGGAAAGGGGAGAAACTGGTCTTGGTTTTGGGGAGGTACTACCATGAGGTCTGATGGCATTTTTTCAGCATGCACACAATGCAGGGGGAGGTTGCTATTTACTGGGCTTGGGTTTGGTTTAGTTTGGGGTCTTTTTTATTGTTTGAATTTCCACATCCTTATTAGCTTGGCAGCAGTGGTTGCTTTCACTTTGCCGTATCACAGGTTTGCCTATTGTACTGGTTTACAACGTAAGACAAATTATAAGGTAGATTTATTAATATTATTATTATTATTATTGCCTGCACTTGTCCTTTGTAACAAACACAGTGATTGTAAAGTCCCAAGTGAGAGCAGTGGGAGGAAAAAAGAGAGAAAATAATGGAAGAGCTGCAAGCGTTCTGAAGGGGTGCAATGGTATTGGCTCAACCTTGGTTTATTTATTCCCCCCCCAATAAAGCTGATTTGCATTAAAAGTAGTGCATAAAGCATAAAACCTCTGGAAGGAGGATTTAAGGAAGAGACAGGCACCGGTACAAGCACAGACGACAGTAACCCGCTGCCGCTGTCTGAGGTTACGTGGTTGTAACCAAAAAAAGCTGTAATAATAAGCAAGATGAAATTAGTGGGTTTTATGTATCAGGGATGTTAAGCAGCAGGAAGTAACACAGTGTTAGTGCAGAGGGTTGGGGTTGGGTGGGTTGGTTTTGTCCTAACGTAGCCACCTGAAAAATACCTTCACGAGTACCATGTACCAATTATTTCACTCTATAGCTATGTATGTATGTATGCCTATGTCTGTTAACAAAACCTGAGTTACACAGTAGGAATGTAGTGCAGAAAAAAAAGAAGTCACAAGTATTAAAACTGATACATTTTAGAGGTGGGGTTTTTCTCTTTTTTCTGTTTTGGTTTTCCTGAACAAAAAAAAGTCTTTGAAAACAGCCGTTTTCCATAAGCAAAGGTAAGAGAGAAGAGCAAATGAAGTGAAGGCACAGGGTGATACTGACTATGGCTTTATGAAAATAAAACTTCCCATTTGGTTTCTTCAGCACCTTAGAGATGGCAAAAGCTTCTACTGCATTTCTCAAGGGTAAAGGATTGAAATTCTCCAAGTGTATGTAGTCTCTGTAGCATTTTGTACATACGTTTGCTTTTTTGTACAGAGCCATTTGGTTGTTGATTTTAAGAAAAATTAAGTTCCTTTTTTGATCTTTGCCCTCTTCACATACAGAGCATTTCAATGCATCTTTCTTTTCTTGCTCTATTTACCACAAGCACATCTGGATAGTGCAATTCTGTAAGATAGCATTTTATGCAAAATTTTATTAATTATACTATGGTTTACCAGCCAAATCTAAATGTACATATGTCTTTATTACTGAGAAATGTCATTAAGACAAAGGTAAAGAAACATCTTTGTGCAGCATACCTTTATTATTGCAGATTTCATGGCAAAAGCTTTATATTCAAAGGCTTTCAATTTTAAACTAGATCTGCATGCAGCTTTGCTGTGAGATTAGTACCTATCTTTGATGCCATTTACGATTGAAGACTTCAAATAGCTGTTGCCTGTGATATTTAAAAAGTACTGTTTCTACTCTGTACCTGATTTTAGAAAAAAACAAATACAGGTTTTTCATACCTGGCTTTCAGGTAAATGACTTCGAATTCCTACAAGCAAAAGGTCTCTGTGGTTTTGTTTTTTTCTCTTGAATAGACTTCTAATAAATTTTGCTTGGAGTACACAACCGTTTCCCCCATCATTTCTAAAAAAATACATTCTGCCTGTATGCAAGTAGTTCTGCATTGTACAGAGACGTTTTTTCCCCCCCACCAAGCACACAGGGGTTCTGTATAGGGGCATCGAGCACTGCCCACACAGCTCAGTCCTTTTCAGGGTCATCCCTAAAGCTCTCGAAGGCAGAAGCACCGTTATGGACTCTGCAGGGACTGTGCTGATCTCAGGAGACTTTTGCTGGTGTCAGAGCCCCCTTCACTCCAGAAGCACAAAGGTAAAACACACGACGGAGAAGCCTTTATTCCTGGCAACAGTTCCCACACCCTAATCCTTCAAACCAAAGCAAACCAAGAAGTGACAGCAGAGAAGCAACATTTAAGGAAAATACAGATCTGGGGGGAACACCTTACGCTTGGGACGCTGCCTGCAGAAGTGAATTACCCCGTACGAATGCCTGCAATGTCTGGAAAATACAAAATCACTGATAGCTCTAATACATGAGGCTGAAGTTTAACCTTCCTGTAGGCAAAGTTAACGTTTTCAGAGTGGGGCATGCTGTTAAAGCTCCAGCAGATAAACTCCTCTGTCAGTATAAACCCAGTTGTTGGTGGGAGCCCTTTCCATTTGGACAAGGCCTGAGTCAGAGCTATGACCACTGAGGTAAATGGGCCCTTGCCAGTCCTAAGTTACCTTAAACCTACCACACACAGCTCTTCTTACAGCCCTATAACCATAGAGTGGGTTGGGTTGGAAGGGACCTTAAAGAACATCCAGTTCCAAACCCCTGCCCTGGGCAGGGACACCTCCCAGCAGACCAGGTTGCTCAAGCCCCATCCAGCCTGGCCTTGAACCCCTCCAGGGATGGGGCAGCCACAGCTTCTCTGGGCAACCTGGGCCAGGCTCTCACCAACCTCACAGCAAAGAATTTCTTCCTAATATCTAAATCTCCCCTCTTTCAGTTTACAAACCATTTCCTCTTGTCCATCATTATTATAAATGGTATTACAATCAAAACGTGTAGGTTTGTCCTGTCTCTTTGCTGGGTGACCCAGTGCAGGGTCTGGGACATCGCTGGAGCACTTTGAGCCCCGTGGCTGTAAGAAATAGGCAATACTGCATTTTAACAGCCAGCCCAGTAACATCAACTGTCTTATACAAAGAAAAATTTAATTATATATTGGGCTGGTTAAGGGTCTGACTAGCTGAGGGGTGAAATAAATAGCACCCTCTTTGCTAGTTGTGAAGGGGGTGAATAAAAGGAAGAAAATGGGTCACTGCAATAAGAACAGCCCGTTGTTGACACTTCAGGAGAAAAAAGTAGAGTTAATGTTTTAGTCAAAAAAGCAGAAAAATATGAAAAGTCCCTCCAGGTAAACCGATTCTATTCAAATCGGCTCAGTCTGCTGAACCCTCAACTGTGCTGTTTAAAGAGCAGCCTGAAGGATTATTATTTTCTTTGAGCTTCCTTGTACAATCCTGGTGAACGTCCCTGTCCATTCACGTGGGGGAGCCCATGGGACAAGGCAGTGCTTTGTCCCAAAGGCCAGAGGAAAAGACACCTGGGGAAATTACAGTCCAACTATCATAGAATCACTCAGGTTGGAAGAGACCCTTGGGATCATCAAGTCCAACCCTCAGCCCTACTCTACAAGTTCTCCCCTACACCAGATCCCTCAACACCACATCCAATCTACTCTGAAACACAGTCAGGGATGGGGACTCCACCACCTCCCTGGGCAGCCCATTCCACTGACTGACCACTCTCTCTGGGAAAAACTTTTTCCTCATGTCCAGCCTAACCCTACCCTGCTGCAGCTTGCAGCCATTCCCTCTTGTTCTAGTTTAATCTCTAGGCAGAGACCAGAACAAATCAATTCAAAGCCTCAGATATTCACCTGGGTTTTTTTTTCTAGAAAATGATATACCAAACCAATGTCCCTTTACCATGTCCAGAAATGCAGCATACCTCCTGATTTCTTTTAGGGTTGGCTTTTAAAGCTGTGACATAGCTCACAGATTAAGAAAACTCCACATTAAACTGGGTTTGTTGCAGACCTGAGCCATGTTATGGATAAATAGGTAGAACCAGAGTGTCCCTAAAAAAACCCCAACTGATCCCCACTGCCTCGTGTGCCTCTGGGACAGCAGCCTCATGACACGGGAGGACCCACAGGCCACCAACCCTCCGGGGAGGCCAACGCACGAGCAGCTGAGGGCAGCAATCTGTATCCCAAAGCGAAGGAAGGGTCACCCCAGCCGGGTGTGACATTCTGTCACCCGTGCCAGAGCGTGTTGTCACCCTGCCATGCCTGGTATTTACTCCCTGCCTTTTCAATGCTGCTGTGCAGACCCCCGGAGAGGAACACCAGGTGCTTCCCGGGCACCTGAAAAAAAAGCAGCGCAGGAGCCAGCGGGAAGCGGGAAGCATGAGGTCAGTAGCTCTAGAAGGACCTTAGGTCATGGCTAATTATACTCCCTTACGGCGTTTCTCGTTACGTGGTGAGACCCTGCCTTGGCTCCAGCTAACGGCACCCTTCTTTAACTGCTCCCACCACACAGCAGACACCTCCCCTCTCTAGTACCCACCCGGCCGGTTAACTTAGAGGTCAACTCATACGTGGCTCCAAAGTTGCAAGAGCAGATGAAAAGGACCAATAATGTCATTTATAAAGACATTTCCCTTGTTACGTCCAGCAAACATCTATCAGACCCAGACCTGAATCCACCCCTTCTACAGGGCAGGCGCTTGTCAGATCAACACATAGAGATGGTACCTCATCCACCCACAGCGAGCAGGGAAAAGGACACTACTAAGCCTTCCTCCTGCAGCTCCACGGGTAATCACCCCCCACCGTGCTGTTTACTTCACTGGATGCAAAAAATGCCATTTTACTTCCTTCCACCCCCCGATGGCCAAATACTTCTAAGCTCCTAAAGCCCTGGCTAAAAATTGCCCAGTAGAATCTATTATTCCCATCATCGTAGCAAGGTTGCATTCCTTAGAAAATTATAAACATTTTCCACTTATATCTATGCAGAATATGACAGAAATCCACTGAAAAGGGAAACAAAAGAATGAATGAATTTCATTCTTTTGAAAGAAATTCAAATCTGGCTACCCTGAGCCAGATAGCATTTAGGCCAAAGCGATACTGGTGCCAGAGGGGCTCCCAGTCGTGTGGTTTGTGCCACCTGTGAAAGACTAACAGAGGTTTCTCGGGTGGCCTGAGGTGGTGGAACCCAAATGATCCCCCAGGTACAATCTGGAGTGTAATTCTGACAGTCAGTAACACCGTGCACCTGCACCCAACGTTCCCAGTTCCCCTTCCATCCGCACCAGCATGAACCCCACAGCATAAAGCAATTAGAGAGTTACACCTTCCAGTAATTAACTTCTGTTTCCTCAAGGGTCAGAGAGAGGGAGCGAAGTTGTGTGTTAAGAGACTATTTTGTCTCACCAGAGAGCAGAAAGGATTCTTGCTCCGATAGTTCTAGTGCCTGTAATAACTCTCCCGGGGCAATTTGATTTATTTTTATTATTTGATTTTATTGTTTGAGCTGCCTTTGTGTCGTGACGTCACACCTAAGCACAGATGGGGCGCAGGGAGGGTTCCGCTTCAGCAGACGGGCATTATGTCACCAGTGACACCGTAACGGGGAGGGGAGGGAGAGGAGGGGGGAGGCTGTTGACTGACAACCAGAGAGGCGTTGCTAGGTTGATGCTCAGCGCCGACACTCACATCTCAGCAGTTCGTGTCTCTCGCTGCCAACACAAACAACAAACCTGGAAACTGCTATTTCGTCACCCGCATACGCGCATAGCAAAGCGATCTTCCTACATTTTCCATCCATCAGGAGTCAGTAAAACACTTAAGAAACACCCCAAGACTAATGTAGCTATTTATTTCTACCAGTGAAGAATTACCAGAGAATTACGGCGACTCTTGATATTTCCATCCAAAAAGGAGGGGAGGCACTTTCCCTGTCTCAAGCCACTGGTTTCCCTTTGCAAGAGATGGTCCTGTGTTCACGTGGGTCACAGAATCATAGAATGCTATGGGGCTGGAAGGGACCTATGGAGATCACCTAGTCCCACCCCCTGACAAAGCAGGTCCTCCTAGAGCAGGTTGCACAGGAACATGTCCAGGTAGGTTTTGAACATCTCCAGAGATAGAGACTCCACCACCTCTCTGGGCAGCCTCTTCCAGGGCTCTGCCACCCTCAGAGTGAAGAAGTTCCTCCTCATGTTTAGATGGAACTTCTTATGTTCAAGTTTGTGCCTGTTTCCTCTTGTCCTGTTACTGGTCACCACTGAAAAAAGACTGGGCCCTTCCTCCTGACACCCACCCTTTAAGTGCTGAGCTCTAGCTCTGATTTCATAGAATCATAGAATGGTTATAGTTGGATGGGACCTTGAAGATCATTGAGTTCCAACCCCCCTGACACAGGCAAGGACACCTCCTAGTAGCTTGAACAGTCCCAGATTTGAACAGTAGTTTGCTATTTAAATATCTTAAAGGATCTGGTCCTTTAAGACCTTTTTGGCTGTCTTGCATTAAAATAGAATAGAAGCATTTCGTTTCAAGACTTTTCCAAGTGCCACTTCAGAATCAAGGAAACAGATTATTTCATTGAAATAATAATCAAGCCTTCAGTTGTTTGCATCAGGATATGTATGAATCTTTTTCCCTTCCTCACCACAGAGCTAAGTGTAGAACTGAACCCAGGGCTGCAGCGGGGGGACACCAAGGAGACGGAACATGTTGTTCCGAGTGGGTCATCGCGCCGCTTCTGTGGCGGTGATTTGCCAGGTCAACCCCGAGCGCTCAGCGCCTCGGCTCCCGCTTCCCTGGGGGGAACAGTCCAAGCTGTAACCTGAAACACCAACAGACACCGGCTTAAGACCCGCTTACAGGCTTTTCTTACACTCCCATAGACTCAGCCATTACAGATAGGGGGGCTTTTTTCACTTGTAACTGGAAATATTTGAACAGGTGAGGATCCACCCCTCCCCTCCTTAAACCCAAAAAGAGAACAAGTGAGTGTGCCCAGTCCACCCGAGGTAGCGGAGGGCGGTATTTACGTGCCACAGAAAAGCTCTAGAAACTATTAATAGATGCACCTCATCTGCTCCCCCAGTCAGCTCCCAAGCCCAGGGCACAAAGCAGGGCTCCACGCTGTCTGAGGCAGAACACCCAAAAGCCACGTGCCACCAAAACCACAGGGGAAGCCCCTAGGGCACACAAACCCACCTCCCCACACACTACCCACCAGCTCAATACCTACACTCCAAAGCCAGCAGGCAGCTACAGACACGCTGTTGAAGTCAAAAGGAGCTCTGAACAAGAGCAGTTAGGGGAAAAAAACTAACTCACTGATAAATGGCAGCAAACCGAAACCACTGCTTTTTGTCCAAAACCTTTGGGGTTTTTTTGGCAACACGCTCGTCCTTTGTTTATCCATCTCATGGCATAGTCATAAACAGTGCAGGCTTCGAGACAGGAGCCAGCCTCCAGCACTCATGCTAAGAGGTCCTTAGCACTCCTTTCAGATCTAACCCATTGCTTTTACAGGGAGGGGTGGAGGGGAGCCACTAAATTAAAATAAATTGTGTCACTTGCAGACACATATTCACAGACACACCCTGCACCGCAGATACAGAAGCAGCAAACGTTTCAGAAACACAGATTAACTTAATATTCCAGACAGCCTTCTTCCTCCCTCCCCCCCCAAAGAAAAATTTAAAAAAACTCACCAGAGTCAGGGGAGTTACTGGTGGGGAAAGAGAAGTGCACTTGGGACATCAGAGGCAAATGAGACCAAGGGCATCTGTTTCAGGCCCAGGGAAGAGGATACTGGCCTATTTCATTGACTGGTTAGAACCGTCAGGGACCTTAAAGACCATCCAGTTCCAACCCCCTGCCCTGGGCAGAGACACCTCCCACCAGACCAGGTTGCTCCAAGCCCCATCCAGCCTGGCCTTGAACCCCTCCAGGGATGGGGCAGCCACAGCCTCTCTGGACAGCCGGGGCCAGAGTCTCACCACCCTCACAGCAAAGGTTTTTTTCCTCTAATCTAGATTTTCCTTCCTGGCTCCCCTCCCTGATCAAGAGTCCCTCTCCATCTCTCCTGGAGCCCCTTTAGGGACTGGAAGGGGCAATAAGGTCCCCCCGGAGCCTCCTCCAGGCTGAACCCCCCCAGCTCTCTCAGTCTGTCCTCAGAGCAGAGGGGCTCCAGCCCCTCTAAGCATCTTCATGGCCTCCTCTGGCCCCGCTCCAACAGGTCTATGTCCTTCTGGGGTTCATGCTCCCAGAGCTGGAGGCAGCATTGCAGGTGGCTCCTCATAGCAGAGCAGAATCTCCCCCCTCGCCCTGCTGGCCACATTGCTGGGGATGCAGCCCAGGATGTGGGGGAGCTTTTTGGGCTTCCAGCACACAGTGCCAGCTCATGTTGAGCTTCCTATGTCATGGAGCCAGCCTTGTCAACCTTCTTCCTTCACCACACCCTGTGCTTCCACAAATGACACCTACCAGGAAAGCCCCAGCAAGGCAACTCTTCAAGACAGACCAGGCAAGGAAGAGACAAAAGCAAGATCAACGGAGGAAGATACGAAATGCTATGGCAAGCTCAGCAGAAGTCAAGCCATGTCTGAATTTCTGCAGGCTCTATGGGCCTCTAACTGCCTGCCCTGGAGGGCAACCTGTCCTTTTCCCCCCTGTTCTTCCAAAAAGTCAAGAGGAGCGACAGGCAGCCAGCCACAAACTTCCTAAAACCAAAAAATACTGGGATTCTGTTTTATCTCATTGAAGGTCTTGCACTCTGGGTCTAGCCTCAACACCATCCAGAAGTCTACCAAAAGGATTACCTGCAACACCTGGGTCATTATTTACTGAAAATCCAGAAATTCCAATGACAGAAGAGGTCTTCTGCACAAGGCCATGACATGTAACGCTGGTAACACCTCCCACAGCACGTGACCAGTGTTGGTCGGAAGGTCCTGACTTTAAACATCCTGACATTCCCTCACCCCTGAGAAGACTTTGGCAAGTTACTTTTAAGCTCTGGGAAGTAAATTATTAAAATGCTATGGACAGGTAGGAGAAAACCTCAGCCTTCAAGGAAGATTTCTTTTTGGCATTTCAGAATGGTTTTTTGGTGGTTTGGGGTTTTTTGGGGTGGGTTCAGAGGATTGCTAAGGACTGTAGGCAAGACAGTTTCCAGATCTTCATTTCCAGAAGGATTTCTGTTAGGAAAAGTTTACTCACATTCCAGAGCACTAGCTGGACATACCATGATTTACCTGCCTTCACATCCTAGAGAGAGGAGTACCCTTTGAAAAGCCACGGAGGGGTGACACAGGAATTCAGACCTGGGTTTCTAAAGCACCAGAAAACTTGAAGAGCAGAAGCTCCCAGCTACAGTGTGAACCACATCAACTCCCCACAGGCCAGAGTACAGCAACAGTGGATGTAAGAAGACCATTTTTATGACCATGTATATACCTATCTGCCAGTTTTTACACTGACCATTTCAGATCCAGTCACTGCACATCCATAAAAGTGAGAAGTTTCTCCAAGTTATGTGTTTCTGCCGGTTTTTGTCCCGGCTGAGGTGGTATCCTCTCCCACAACGCAGCGGATTTTGCTAACATTCCCTCAAATCTGGGCACTTAACTCCTACCCTCACCAAACAAAACCAAGAAAACAGGAAAATCTGAAAACCACTCCCCCCCAAAAAAAAAAACTTTGTAAAGAAAAAGGAAAAGGAACGAGGAAAATAGGCAAAGTGTAAGCTAACTTTAAGCGTTACGCCTGAGTGCGTCAGGGCTCAAGGATCCAGCTTTGTGGCTCCTGAAGCTGCTGATCTCTGGCTCAGGATCCATCACCCACTTAAACCCAAACACCCTATTTGTCTGTCAGCTGTTGCCGTTTGTCAGGTCCCAACAAACACGGCCAACTCCCCCGCAGCAACTGCTGGGAAAATGCTGAGCCCAAGGCACAGGGTGAAAGAAAAATAGCTATTCAATACAGTACTTTATGGAACAGAAGAAGATGATTTTATAGGAAAAGAAATTCTGATGCCTGTTCCTTAGAGAAAACTTCTCAGGAAGTTTGGCACTCGAGCTACAAATGGCTGTGGCCTCACGTGACCTCAGCCTTTGTTTGTGTATGAGGTCTCATCTCTTGGGAGACCACGAAATAGATCAAGGTATTGATCTAAAAGTTTTGTATGTGCTTTACAGAAACCCTGGACTGCTCTGTACCTCAAAAAACCCATATATTCTTTCAGGCTTCAGACAGAATAAGCTTTTTGCCTTCCCCCCCCCTGCTCCTGCTTCCTTCTAAGCTTCCCAGAGAGAGGTTTTGGGTCAGCAGACTAATACAAACCAATTGTAAATACCTATTTCCAAAGGTACCTTTCTCTCATACACACAAATGCACACAAACACAGAGAAAGCAGTCAATGGAGAGACCTGTCAACTTCAGCGGTCCAGAATAAGCCACCACAGACCATGTTCCAAGTCCCTGTGGTCTCCTGTTGCTCACGTGCCTCCAAAAACCTGCAGCCAACCCAAGGGCAACACCGGGGGCACGGTTTCAACGGCACTCCCGCTGCTGGAGTACAGCTGTATATAAGCACTTTGCACTGCTAAATGGCAAGAGCCCTATCCAAGGGCACTGTTTTACAGCTGAGGACAAAGGGAGTAAAAAGAAACACTAGGAGTGAAACCTGGGAGAAACTTCAGAAGGACCCCAGACAAGACGGGCAGCTTCGCCTCCAACCTTATTTCTGTCTTCCACAGAGGTATTTTTTAGACAGCAGCTGCATCCCCAGACTGCCTTCTGCTGTGAATAAGATTCTCAAATAAGTCAAAAGTAGGATAATAAATTTTTAAAACTATAGACAGGAAAAGGGAAAAAAAAAAAAGATAAATCCATTTCAAAGATCATCTAAAGGAAGGCTAGAGCTCAGACCAGGAATAAAGTACAAGTCACAACCACACAAGCACGAGTGCTTTCCTCTCTGCCAAGAAATCACTGTTCTGTTCTTGACACTTAAATTCAGATCTTTCTCTAGATACAAACTTCTTCTGGTTTATTTTTGTCAGTATAAGGGAGAAAACATACACACACGTCTCTCCCCATGGAAACACTTATTTACACCACACACAGGATCTTGAGCTGACAGCTTTACCAGTCCAAAAAGAACAAGCTTTCTCTTATCACCCAGCAATGACTAGAAGAAATGTTAATCCATTCAAAGAGCAGTTTTTCCTGAAGTGGCATTGCCACTCCTTCCTGCTATAATATGGATCTGTTCTTAAAGCCTTGAACTTTACAAAATTCTCTGAACTTTGTCACCTCAGTTGCTACTGAATAAAATCAGCTCCTCCTCCAGCAGCAGCACAGGTAATCACCACACAAGCATTCCTCTTCCTGTAATTTACTTTATCTTGATTAGTTAAGGAGCACAAGAAGGCTAATTCTGCAGGGTCTGCAGTCACCCCACATTAAGGCTCACACTTCTACAATTACAGCATACCTCTCTATAAACAAAGGTAACAAGGATGTGCCACATCATTCTGTACCTGGTTTAGTTCCCAAATACCGTGGAGAGAGCAATTCCCATCCCCTGTCAGAGACCTGGGCAGCAATGACAAACTGCATGCCCCAAAAGGAAGGATGCAGCGCCCAAGGGAGATGCACCCAGCAGAAGCTGACTGGGACACGCCTGAAACACAGCCAGCCAACAGCCCCTAAGGATCTAAAATTAACAGCATTTTCCGGATTACGAGTGAACACGTGCCCTCAGAAGAGCTGACGTGACCTCCACCACTTCCACTCCTCCTTTCCCTGATCTTCAGCACCTTACTTTCTCCACAAGGACCACCAGAGACCCTCTTCTGTGCATTGCCAGTGCCTGACTTGGGTCACGTAATCCGGCACAAGAAGAGCCGTACGGTGGCTACCACCAACACACTAAAGGCTTTTGTATGTTTATTTTGGCTACACAGACCCAGGCACCCTTCCCATTTTCAGCCCACGCACCCAGGAAAAGCGTAACGAGGGTTGGTGCTCTACAGCCTCTGCCCTCCCAAGATGCCTGGGGTGGGGAAGCTACCCCGACGTTTGCAAAGTCTCTCAGTCATAAAGTCACCAAAAAGCACACCCATCCACTTCTACCAGGGTCCACATGTGAGGCAACAACATCTGCCTGGGAATGGTAAAAGGGGTAATAAGCCATCAGAACACACGTTCTGTTCTGCCTGTTGACCTCCACTGCCACAGCAAAGCTCGTTTGTAAGAATCAGCACCAGCCACAGAGAACCATCTAGTGGAAACATTCCCATTTCACCTTTACAGTTTGGAAAGAAGAGGAGATAAGTCTACCTGATCTCCTCAACACCACTATAATAAATACAACAAGCCTGTCTCCAGAAAAGACAAGGAGGTTGACGTTTCCATGTAGCAAAAGAAATGACAGCTAAATGCATGTAATCACAATGAAATCAAGAAATAGGACCCAAGTTATTGCAGAAATAAAAAATGAGGCTTCACTTTTCACAGAATGCTCTGGGGTTGGAAGGGACCTCTGGAGATCATCTAGTCCAACCCCCCTGACAAAGCAGGTCCACCCAGAGCAGGCTGCACAGGAATGTCTCCAGGTGGGGTTTGAATGTCTCCAGAGATGGAGACTCCACCACCTCCCTGGGCAGCCTCTTCAGGGCTCTGCCACTCTCCAAGTGAGGAAGTTCCTCCTCAGGTTTAGACAGAGCTTCTTACGTTCTAGTTGGTGCCCATTTCCTCTTGTCTCGTCAGGTAGGGCTGTTAGAGTCCCTGCTGGGTGTCTGAAGAGTTAGGTTATGGTTCTCATCGATGCATGCCATTGCACGCCTAGTGAAGGCTTCTAATGGTTTCCTGAACACTGCTCCATCGTATGCATCACGAAGAAAACTTCAAAAATCTAATGGTTTCTCTGCATTATTTCTTCAGGTAACACTGAATGGCAAGCACATCAGGGAGTTGTTTAACAGCTACTTTATATCATTTTTAAAAAGTTATCTAAGCGCCAGCACGTTAATTTATGAAGCATACTGGACTTATCTGCTGGCACGCAGCCTGGCTAACTTCATTCCAGCTTTCCTCTTCTGGAATGAGCTTATTCCGCTTCCAGTGCCAAAATGGGCTTTAACTTCCAACCAAATAAGGCGTCAGCTTGCCAAATTTGGAGGTGACATTCGACTGTAGCTATTAGAGGGAGCAGAAGCACCGAGGAGTGAATGAGCCGAAAAGAAAAACAACTCCTTCCCCCCTGTCAGCTTTAAGATTGTCCATCAGGACTTCTACAGGCTGTCAGAAGAGCAGGGCAAACCCCTTTCCATACATAAGAGGAAAACACCTCCTCTCAGAAAACCTCCAAATCTCACAGAAGCAATTAAACAAAGCTGAGAAGTGCAATTAAGCATGAAACCCGAGAAGTGCTTTGCAACTTATTTTTGGGGTAGGAATCATCATTAAAATCTGAGCTGATGTTCCATCAGGCTCCCAAAGAAACCTATAAAGGACTAAGAGTTTTGCCTTCCCTAGTCACAACGGCATCTAACCCCTGTAAAATCAGCAAAGGCACAGCAGACATACTATGACAGAAGCAACACCCCAGGTAACCAATGCATTAATCAGAATCTTAGCAATGCAGGAGGAAAGTCAATACCTGCTTGTGTCAGGTCCCAAAAAAGTTACAGCTCCGAGTTTTCAAAATGATGGTAATAATGTCAAGTGCTTCAGTGCCCTAATGTGGCTTGAGCACCTCTTCCCAGTCAATATGCTCTTTACATTATTCTTCTTTTTTTAAAAAAATGAGTCATTATTTTATATATACCCCCAACTCCTCCTCTACAGCTTTTGACAATTAAAGCACAAGAGGTAAATCAGTGCATGAGTCTCAGAGGGGATGAAAACTCAAACAAGCACAGCTGTAATCAAACAGGATTTGTTTAAGTAGAGGATATCCATGTCTCCTTTCCACTTGTTAAGTAGTTTATGAAACTGAAGTATACCATTTCTACCAAAAAAATTTCTTTCCCCTTATTTGCTTGTTAATTTAGATCAGATCCTTACTGCAGGCTTTCAAAAGCTCTAAAACACCTACTCACCCCACTCACTAAGTAGAAAGCTTCTTGGAGAAGATGAGAAGGTTTAAGCCTGCAGCTTTTGCAATATTCTCAGAACAAATTTATCACCCTTGAAAGATTAATGAGAAGAAAAAATAAAAAAATAAATACAAGACAGGATATTCCTGGCTTTCTGAGCCTGCAAACAGAAAATCTAAGAAGATGTTTATCAGTTGCAGTTTGCTGCTCTGAACCCAAACTGCAGGAAAAAGTACCAGAGCTATGTGAAAATTACAACTAAAAGTTTAAAAGTGAGAGAACAATTGTCCCAAATCACTGTTTTAAAACAGTCACGAAGCCAGGGCAGGTGGGGAGGGGTTGTGGGAATGTCCTTCTCCACCTCACACCTCTTTCCCACCTGGAAGTTTGTAATGCCTGGGAAGAGGGGTGGAGAACCAGAGCCCCCCTGCTCCTCACTTTGCCAGATGCACGAGAAAAATACCAGAGCTGCTTGTCATACCAGCTAGGAAAAGGAAAGAGGATTTCTCCTTAGCTAGGAAAATCTAGGGGTACTGCTAATTTATCAGACCTGCACTAACCAAAAGCTGACAGGAAAAGCTCACCAGGATCCAAGTTATTAACCATTCCTGCTCCCTGGCTGCACAGTTCAGGAAAATAAACTTCAAACCCTACATAAACAGTCACATCTTACTGCTTTGGGAAACTGTTTTAACATAAGTAGCATGTACTTCCCATACACCAGAGTGTTTTGAAAGAGAAACCAGGCTGGGCAGTAGGGAATACTCTGCCCTTTCACCTCTGGAGAGCCAGTTTAAGTACATGCTGTTCCTTCCACATGTGCAAGTGATTGCTGAGCTCCATTTAGTATCCTAGGCTGTTACTATCTAAATTTCACAGACAGTGGCCTTGTCCAATACAGTTTATCATGACAGAGACAAAGCTCTGAAACAGGACAGGAGGTTTATGGCATAAAATGGACACTTTGAAGAGTTGGTTTTCCTTGTTTCTGCCTCCACCAGGGCTGGTTTCCAGGATGAACTGGGTTTAAGCGTCTGCTACTTATAACTTATCTTTCAGCTCTTGGTCTGCCAAATTGTCAGTAAAACATTTCTTTCCATCAAAGTGAGGACACTCTGGGAAGGAAAATAGGAAACTGACCTCCCAAAATATTCTGATGTGGGTAAGGAATAGTCCCTGTCACCATCGCCAGGGGGAAACAGCGCCAGGCCACAGGCACAGGAGTTTGGTTGTCCAAAGCCAGAGAGGTGGCACGGTACGCAGTGATGAAGCAGGGCATCTTGCTACTACTCTGATGCCTACTCTGTGCCCCCACCCCTCAAATCTCAAAAGCTTGAGTGACATGAAAAAAGCTGGCACATCTTCCTCACACCCCCTGGTTCAGTTAAAAAAAAATAGTGACTGTACCCTTTCAGATTGCATAGGGTGGAAAGATAACTTTTGGCACAAAAATCATGTGAAATCCCCATCCAGAGAGCAGGAGCCTGCTTCAAGCACTACGGTTGGTCACAAAGGCAATATTATGATTCTGAGGAGGCTGCTGTATACATAAGTCCATAGCACCACCATTACATTCAGAGGATGTATACTGGCAGGTGAGAAAAGTTGTAACACAAATGATCTTACAGCACAAACCCCCAAGAAAATCTATTAAAAGTAGTAATTTCCTTCTAGAGAAGTTTCAATGGCACAAGGAAAAAAAAAACCACCTTAAAATCTCACACTGATACATATTTATTAAAAAAAATAATTCCTTAGTTAGAACCATTATGAAAGCCAAGATGATGAGCAGAGAAAGCTCTAGCTACGTGTGTAGTTTGAAATCTGTACTGTTATCTTAGAAGACTCTTCTTACACAGTTCCACATAGAATCTTTAATTTCCAATTTGCTTATTTACAAGCTGCTCAGTATGTCTAGTAAAGCCTGTACCAGGACAGAATTCTTAAAAATAAGATGCTGTAAAACCAGACAGAAGAAAATAGCCTTTACTTCACTGATGGGAATATTTGCACCTTTATTAAGTGGATAAAAGGCTCTAGCTTCAATCCAGCTCAGCTGGTCATTTTGTTCTAGTGTGTAAAAACAGAAGGGCTTTAGGAAGAATAAAACACAAATGGGTGAAAGATTTTCTTAAAAACAGTCCCTGAAAAGAAATTAGGAAATATGTCACAAGTATCAATTCATATTGCCTTCCAATATTTTATTATTTTTTTTGGGGGGGAGGGGGTGGAGGAGGGGAGGAGAGAAAAAGAGTGCATAGACTTAAAGCTTTTAAAGGCCAACCTTTGGGCAAAGAGATACTTAAAGAACATTACCCGTGCACAGAGTAACTTTGCTAAGTTCACATCTAAAGAGAAACCTGTAACACCACGGTAAGAAAGTGTGTGAACACGCAGACCATCACTGAAAAATCTCCCAACTCTCTCGGAGCAAAATGGAAGGGGTAGAAAAGTCAGAAAAAAGCTGATCAAGCTGAGTCAAGAAAACCAAAAGAAATGCCAACTGTTTATTCAGTAACACCAACAATCTACAGAAGGTATCTGCAACTACCTTAAAAATATATAAAAAATAAAACTTCTACAGAGGCATCTCCCACCAGAGCAGGTTGCTCTAAGCCCCATCCAGCCTGGCCTTGAACCACTCCAGGGATGGGGCAGCCACAGCTTCTCTGGGCAACCTGGGCCAGGCTCTCACCACCCTCACAGCAAAGAATTTCTTCCTGTTACCTCATCTCAATCACCCCTCTTTCAGTTTAAAACCATTCCCCCTCATCCTATTGCTCCCCTCCCTGATCCAGAGTCCCTCCCCATCTCTCCTGGAGCCCCTTTAGGGACTGGAAGGGACTCCAAGGTCTCTCCGGAGCCTTCTCTTCTCCAGGCTGAATCCCCCCCAACTCTCTCAGCCTGTCCTCACAGCAGAGGGGCTCCAGCCCTGGAAGCATCTCTGTTGGCCCCCTCTGGACCCACTCCAACCAGTCTTTCTGGTGTTGGGTGCCCCAGAGTTGGATGCAACACTGCGAGGTGGGGGAAGGTGTCTCATCGGGGGCGGGGGGGTAATGTAAAACAAGAGCTTGAGATGAAATCTCTTCTCAATATTCCCATTTAGATGAAACAGCAGAGCATGGCATAGCCAAGAGCACCAGCAACCTCCTCAGGATGATATCAAAGGAGCATGAAGGTTGCTGTATGAAATCAGGAGGACACTGCACCCCGAGGCTTTACCGCCTGCCGGGCTGAGCGGAGGCTGAAGCAGCAGATAAGGCTGCTGTGTGTGTTGTAAACCTTCCAGCAATGCAGGCTTCATGTGTCCGAGTCCCATACTCCCCTCGGTGGGTGGGGAAGCCGGGGGACAGGGCTGACGTCAGGGGGAGCGCAGGGATAAATCCCCGTGCGGCAGCTGGGAACCAGTGCCACTTCCCAGGAGGGGACACGAGCTCAGCAGGTGCTCTGCTGCCAGCACCCTGCCTTCTCCAGCCCAACCTCAGGGAAGAAAACAAACAAACAACAAAAAAAGGAGCAGTTACTGAGGAAAAAAACCCTCCAAAATGCCACAAAACGTTGTTCTCCAAGGACCGGCGCCCTGGGGATTCCGGCTCTCGGGAGGAATAGATTTTAACCAGCCCTTAATCATCACCAGGGTAGGTGCTCTTTCCCTTTCCTCTCTATGCATTGCCCTGCTTAGCTGCTGCAGAGTTCTGCCTTCTGCTTTTCCAGCGCTCAGAGATGCCGGGGAGGCTGCCAGCAGCTCAGGAGGGAGCTGTTGGTCCCGAGAAGGGCCAGCTGAACCCTAACAGTTTTTACAGCTTTTTCTGGGCTTTATTGGTCCAAGAGGCTTTAACAGCATTTCTACTTACGCCTTGAAAAATTGAAGTGCCCTGGCAGCAGGGGAAAAACAAAAAAACCAAACCCCACTCTGGCACGATTCCCCCAGATGAGAAAATGTTGAGTATTGAGTCTACTAAAAGGCCAGACCCCGCTTTCATCATTTCCCCGACCGGCCCCAGGGATGGCGGGGCTGGGGGGGAGGCTGTTTGGCAGCAGCTCCTCCCGCCTGGAAGCTTGTGCTTTGCAAACTCCCTGCCAACTTCAGGAGATTAATCTGACTCTCAGTTAATGAAGTCGAGTGCTGATTATTGCCAGCAAAGGCAACGGTACCTTATTTTCTACATGTACAGGTCTTATAATGTTAAATCAGTGAATTATTAGGTGGTCAGCCAGTCCTGAATATGAAGGAGATAGGGCTTTGGTGGGTTTTTGCCATATTTAGGAACAGGCAATTCACCTTAACTCCCCTCATAAAGGGCAAGAATCCAAGATTTCATTTGTTTGTTTTTTTTTTTCCCATGGATTTCGAGCTATTAATTGCCATTTATTTAAGAAAACAGTTACTGGATGAAGGGAGCAAAAGGAAACCAGTGCCAGCTGCCCTGCATCTACAGGCACGGACCTGCCCAAAAGACAGGACACCGATTTCAACAATCTGTTTTGAAAACTGTGTTCAGTGCAGCACAAGTCAGACTAGAATTAGTTCTCCTTATACTTCTGCTGCTTTCCAGACCCTCAGACACACCGAGTCTGTGCTCCAGGAGCCTCCAAATCACCCACCCTCTTTTGGGGGAGGCTTCTTTTTTTTTTTTAAAGCCCTGCACTATGACTCAATATATACACTATGCCTGGTATTAAGTAAACGTCAAGAGCCTTGAAGGATGGATACCACTGGTGATGCCTTGCAATAAAAGTCCTTCTAAAGAAAGTATAAGGACCTACCTTTCACATATTATACCAGTAATAATTAATCTCATTTTTATCACTTCTTCCAGTGCTCTACATGCACACAAGATTTTACTTCTTTTAAACAGAACTAAACCAGAATGCTATTATTTGACAGGATGGAGCTTCACAACAAATATTCATAGGACACAGCAAAACTTTTGGAGGAAGCAGAGACAAAAAAGCTTGAATTAAAAAACAAAAGGAAAAAAAAAAAAGTCTCTGGATGTTTTGGGGCCTTCGTTGCCTTTTATGGACCTCCAAAAGAAAAATAGTTTCCATTATCTCTAATGAAAAATATTCTAGCGGTGTCTGGTTTGTATTTTCTTTGTGTTTAGATTAAGTGCAATGAAGTTTAAAACTGCAATAACAAAGGATGTTACTATAAATGTAACTTTCTAAAGAATAAACGACTTTGCAATTGACTCATACCTACCAAATGCCTCACAAGGCAGAGGCCATCGGTTTCTAGCCTATTACAGAAACACTCAAAATCACATTTCAAGTAAAACTATGGAATAAAATATATATGGGGAAAATGGCATGTTTAAGCTTGCTCAGCCCAAGAGTATTCATGGTAGATATGTTTAAAATTATTATCTTTGTTGCCACAGCATATGATTAGAAGAGTCTCTGTGACTTACGATTAGCATATGATGAGAAGAGTCCTTTAAGTGACTATTTCTTAAGTTTCAGGTGCCTTGGGTTTGAAGGTATCACCAGCAGCCCATTCACATTTGGCTTAACTGTCCTGACTAAAAACCCCACAAACTTATTTGCCATTAAAAAAAATAAACCAAAAGTATTTTTAAACACATTTTGAATGAAATAATTGGATATATGTTAAGTTTGGTTGGCTGTAGCCCTTGTTCAACAAGGGAAAGCTTTTACCAGGACTTGTCACGAGAGACAGAAAACACAGAGGATCACCATCCACCTGTCTGAAGAACAGAGGCCACCTCAAAAACTCATCTGGGATTTCCCAAGCAAGGCAGCTCTCAACTCTTCCCAGCAAACACTAAAACCACAGATCACGATCACTGAGAGGGCAGAAAGAACAGGAAAGGACTATTCAGATTATACCAGGATCAGAAACAACAAATTAATTGGAAATAGCAAAAACATTTCTTGAAATCCTTGGAACTTTACGCAGATGCAAAGAAATGACATCAATGATCAAAGCCCTGGTCTCAATGAAACTGGATCATTTCAGTTCATTCTTACCAAATGATAACATTTGGCATTAGGTGTTTAGAGGAATGCAATCCTAGAATTTAAGTCCTATCAAATAAAGCATTACAGTAACAATTAAAACTTGCAGAGGCTGGAGGGAATGGTGAAACATCATCAACTCTAGGTTTAGGGTCTCTTTTAATATAAACCTTCACAGATCGCAATGCAAGCATTTATATTAACTCGATTGTATATTTAGCCACTCTGCCTGCAGACTTTCATAACTCTCTCCAGAAAGCAGAGAGCCTGGAATGTTTCTGAAGGAGTGCCATGGTGAGCTTCACCAGTCCATGCACAGACACAGAGAGGTTTCCTTCAGAGTCTGCAGGCCTGGAGTCTGAGAGGGAAATCCTACAGCTGGTCACGAGTACTTGTTTGGAAAGTTTGCCTGACTTGATAATAGCACATTGCAGTGGGTTACAGTGAGATCAAAGAGACATTTACATGCCAAAATACATAAAAAAGCCCAGAAAAAGTTCTTTGAGCTTTCAGACCCACCTACCAGAGACAAACAGCTGCAACAAGGAGAGATTTACTCTACTGGCTTTTTGGTTTTGGCCATGGTTTCAATATTAACGCAGACAGATACTATTCAAATGCAGTGGAATTTACAATTAAGCACTTTAAGGAGTTTAGGGTCTGGATTAGACATGAATAAAGAGAAAAATATCATTTAGGTATTATTAGCACATTTATAATTACTTTGAGATACAACACAAGAGGCCAGGCTGGCAGAAAACACACAAACTGCTGTATTTGTCCCTGAACACGGTAAGGCCACAACTTACTTCTCTATATTACCTATGTATTAGCTTAATTTCCTAACACTTCTGTTCTGCTACTGCCTGGAGCTGTAACGGGAAAAACTTAACCATGTTGGGGTTTTTTTCCAAGCAAACTACAAAATGGCAGTTGAGATGGAGGATTCAAAGGCAACTACAGAAATCAGAGTGGAAACAACTTAATGCAGAAACACAAAGATAACTGTGGTCTTATTTGAAGTTAAGATGAATAAAACATTTATATGGTGAGCTGAGAACAGAGCTGCAGAGGGTCTGGCAGAATAAAGAACTTGCTTTTTCCCCCATAACAATCATTATAGCTGTTTACAAGCCCACTCCCTCCCTTCTCTCCCCTGCCCTCCAACAGGAAAGAGGGAAGCATGAGGAAGTTTATTTTCTCTGCCAATTTGCAGATGTGTGTGGTGGCTCAACAATTGAAAATCCTGGGGTTTGGGTTTTGTTTTTTCAGATTACACCTGGAAGCAAGGCTTCAGCTGCCAACCTGTGCCCTGGTGATGTGATTATAGCTATTGATGGTCTAGGCACAGAGAACATGACACACAACGATGCCCAGGAAAGAATTAAAGCAGCTGTACACCAGCTTTCTTTGAAAATAGAGAGGTAAGTGTGCATGCTGCTGCAAGAAGGTACTACCTAAACAGATGATCACAGAATCATAGGATGGTTTGTGTTGGAAGGGACATTCAACATCACCCAGTTCCAACCCCCTGCCCTGGGCAGGGACACCTCCCACCAGAGCAGGTTGCTCCAAGACCCATCCAGCCTGGCCTTGAACCCCTCCAGGGATGGGGCAGCCACAGCTTCTCTGGGCAACCTGGGCCAGGGTCTCACCACCCTCACAGCAAAGAAATTCTTCCTCATATCCAATCTAGATCTCCCCTCTTTCAGTTTAAAACTGTTACCCCTCATTGTATCACTGTATGCCCTGATAAAAAAAATCCCTCTCCAGCTTTTTAAAGTATAATAATCAC
>VZTM01027316.1:272-23539 GCA_013400555.1 Jacana jacana
TTGCCTGAAAGTAGCTTGCCTGGTTTAGACAAGGGTCGAAACTACTACTGCACATTTTCAACAGATGGAACAATGCTTCACAAATTATTTACATTAAAGTTATTTACTTTCAGGATGTGTGTTTAACGAATGGTTAGTTGAATGAAATATTGCAGCTCAGACAGAGAATGTAGACAATTCAAGCATGCCATTTATGGTGATAGATGTAGCTGTGATCCTTAATTTTCTACAAAGCAATGTAGCATTTCGTCCTCATTCTTCACTAGCTCCTTGAACCTGACAAAAGTATGGTTTCTATTTTCACCTCTTCCTCCTCTGTTACCCCCTCCCCTGAAGGCATAGTTCCATTAATCAGCTATGCTGTAATAATACCTTACACTGATAAGACATTCTCTCATTAGCAGATCTTCAGAGATCTTCATAGATAGGATGAGGAACTCATAATTATGTCCATTTAAAAAATGAAGACTTAAAGGCATTAGAAAGTTTAATGTGTTAATTGAAGCCAGCCACCAAACACAGACATGAAATCTGAAAATCGAGCTCCTCCTCCTTAGTTCATACTCACATACTGTGTTATTTTTCCTAAGAAACCATTTGAGGTAACGTCACTGTTGCTAGCTATCAGTGGCACCACGGTTCTGAAACTTTAAACAGGAGAGTAAATTGCACAGGAACCTAATTTCTAGTAGTTCCTAAAGAAAAAAATCCATATGGAGTTTCTCCCTTCATGATCAGCTTGAATTGGACACCATATCGTTACTACATGACATCACATTTCTTCAAAACACTTATGAAAATAACAGAACCCAGCCACCAAATATGCTTAGGTAATTGTTAGGCAGACTGGCCTGTTGCAAAAGAAACAGGGAGTAACTTTAAAAAAAAGGAGCCCTCCACCTTGAAATACTGTCTGCTCCAAATCAACCCAAATAAAAAAAAAAAGTTCTGCCAGTTCATTTAAATTTCTGACAGAGAGGTACCTGAAATATTCTCTTTTAAAATATTCTCTTTGTTGGTAGACTAACAAATAATTTTTCTAAAACACCAGGCCACTAATAGGATTAGGAAAAGTTTGTTTTCAATCTGTCAAAAACAATAGGAATGTTTCTGACATCAGTAGGCTTCTGTTTGGACCTGCAGAGAAGGGCACACCAGGGAGAATCCCAAATAGCATTCTGCAGAATGAATAAGAAATAAGAAAGGGTTTTTCTTCAAGTTGTGGACTGCCTCACTACTTTCTGCTTTTCCAAGAGGAGCATGGGATAGCACTTACCAGGAGGATCTTTTACCCTTTTATTAGAACTTCATGGTTCTCTCACATTGGCAGGGTACACAAGTTGAGAGCTAAGATTCTGCAACCACTGTGGGTATCAAAATGGACTTGCCTAAACTATCTGTTTTGTCTGGTGATTTTTCTGAAAGTTTCACATTGCATCCCAAAACAATTTTATATCCAGGACTTTATTAAGGATATCTTAAGTTTTCTTCCTAAGAATGGTGTCTTCTCTTCATTCTTTAACTTTTATTTCACCAAAATATTTTTTATGAGCTTTTGCTTAGTAGGAATTCAGTTTTAACTACAAAGAATTATTTACCCAATATGTTCTTTTTCAGTTCTTTCAGCTTGGACTGGGGTTTTCCTCTTCCTTGGAAGTTTCTTCTGAAATTATATTTATTCAAATTAATACCCCTAACTGCAATATGTTTTTGTTGCTTTAGTGACCAATTTGTAATACACAATACTTTAAAGGTAGTTGTTAAATTTTATAAATCATATCTCAAAAGGTTTCACAGTTTGCATATTTTATCATGCCTACAGGACTAATTCACATGAGCTAGCCATAGGCACACAGGGCTAATCCCTCTAGGCTCCCTGTTCAGTGACAGGGAGAGCTGGGCCCCTCTTTAGAGCAATTTAGCACATGCAACTCAGTGGGATATTAATCCATAAAGCTTCTTAGTGGAACTTGCTTTCCAGAAGTGCTTAATGCACCCTGGCAGTGAAGAAGGCTAGGAACACACAGGGCTGTATCACAGCCAATAGGTTGAAGGAAGTGATTATTCTCTCATTTGGCACTCATTAGACCACATCTCAAATACTGCATCCAGATTTGTGCCGTCCAGCTTAAAAGGCATCAATAAGCTTGAGAGAGTACAGTGGAGAGCCACCAAGATGGTCAGGGCTGGAGTACTTGCCTTAGGAGAAGAAGCTGAGGGAGCTGGGCCTGCTCCTCTTAGAGCAGAAAAGGCTTTGGGGGATCCAGCAGCAGCCTGCCCATACCTACAGAAAGATCAGGCACCTCACTAGTGTCTGGTGCCAAGATGAAAGGCAATGGTCATAAACTGAAACATGCAAGTTTTGACTGTCTATAAAGAAAAGCATTTTCACCATGAGGATCGTCCAGCACTGGAGCAGTCTTCCCAGAGAAGTTGTGCAGGCTCCATTTTTGTAGGTTTTCTAGACACAATGGGGAAAATTCCTGAGAAACCTGACCTGACCTCACATCGAGCCCTACTCTGAGCAAGATGTTGAGCTAGAGACCTCAGGAAGTCCTTTCCAATCTGAATGACTTTATTATTGTATGAAATTAAACAGAAAAGGAATCTTCGGTTTCAATTCATAAAACTGGGACCAAATACAGTTTTAAAGCCCAATTGTCTTTTGCCTTCCGTCAGTGTAAGTTGAGACATAATTGAAGTGAATGGCTGCACAATGGAACAAAAATGCTATAAGTTAAAATGAAATAAGCCATTGGGTTTTATGTCTGTGAGGACTACTTCAGACTTGTGCTGCCAACACTAATGTATCTTCCTTTTGTGCTGCTCGTTGCCTCTTTGCCATACTGTAGGACATCATACCTGCTTCCAAGCATATGTGCTGGGGCACTTTGTATCTGTTTCCCATGTAACACAAGATTCAGAAGTGAATAATATAAAAAATAAATAAATAAATCCAGTGATATATATGGTACGGAGTATGAAACGTTGTAAGCCAGTAAAATAATGGAAAAAATGAAGCAGAGAGGTAGCATGAGAATAAAAATAAATACAAAATAATTTAAACACATACTTATTTAAGTACATCAGGATCTGTGCCCAAGAATGCTCTGAGTGTTAAGGTGTGAATGTGAAGGATGGAAATGAAAATATAATGAAAAATTTAATTTACACTTATCTGAGCTGACTGCCAGCTCTGCTTCTGGCTGAGAGGTTTGCATGATCCAGAGTGCTTCACTAGGGACCCTAATGAGAAGTTCAAGGGTCTCTTGAGAGAAAAAGACTACTCAGAAGAATGGGGAATTTTGTTTGTGTGTCTATCCAAACGAGGTACAGCTTGATCAGCCCAGCTGACATTGCTGGTTGGGAAGAGATACTTCAGTTCTTCTGTAAGAGCAACTGTAGTGGCTGGAAGAAGCCCAAAGAGAGAGAATGCAGGGAACACAAGGACAAGAGCATAAGAATTTGATTCACACCTGAAAAAAAGTTGTCATGATTGCCAAAATGCTAATCTAAAATTTTGTATAGACTACAGATTCAAATAGGAACATCTTTCTGTTATTTCAGGAGACATTTCTTGCAAGGGAACTGGAAATAAACTGAAAAATAGGAAAAGTGTTTGGCCCAGAGTAGCTAGAATTTGTAGTTAGTTAAGTTGTCCCCAGCAATGAAAAAGTTGAACACCAGTAGGCAATAATGTCTGAATTATGCCTTCTTTCTGAATAGCTCATTTTTTAGACCTGGGGTGCTAGGTATATTAGATCATATATATGAAATGTTAATATAGCATAGTGTGTCATATGTAACTTAATAGCATCCAGAGAGTGCTGAATAAAATGCAATGGAAAGTAATAAATTTATATCGTTCAACATTTAATATATTGCAACTATTCTAAGTATGTAGAAACTAATTTATCAAAAAATTCTGTGCAGGAAGTTATATTTTGTATTTGATACCATGGCAAAAATATGCAAAAGCGAGTGTCCTTTGAGTGACTACTTTTATCACAATATGTGTATTTATGCATCTTCAAAGGCATCTAATTTCTTATAGAAATTAGAAGAACCCAAACTCATTACTTTTGCAAATCATATCTCCATCCACTTCTGCTAGTCCTATCAGTGACAGTTTTAGCAGGAAGGCACCATGTTTAAGAGTAAGAAGGCAAACAATTCAGTTGTGGATCTGCAGAGGAGGCCACTTCCCACGTGACTGTAGACATATTACTTGGGAGCAGTGTCACAGCAGAAGTTATGTCACAGAAAACCAGCTAAACAGAACATTGCAAATGGCATGAACAACAGCAGCAGCATCTTAAGCAATTTAGAAAGGAATGGTTGGAAAGCCAACTCTGTGCTGGATGCCTGTATTGAAACCTCACCAGACAGCTAAAGGACTATTTATTGAAATTAAGTACAATTTAGGTGGAAGGAATTTAGTATAATTTAAGTTGTCATGTGAAATCAAACCAGTTATCAATAATTTACTGATATCAAATAAAAAAAAAATACTGACATGAAATAATTAAAAGAATTTACTGATAATTGATTAAAAAATCAATGACACCATGTTTCAACACTGATCCCTTTCTTGCGAATTTCACAACTACTGTATAATCTTAAAAGCAAATTACAAACATCTAACACTTTTTGGTGGGGAAAATGTCTCTAATAGACTGTGGTCACTGCTCTTAAGTGTTTAGCCACAGATCACAAATTTCAGATAACACGTGCTGACTTGCAATTGCTATATTGTGTAGACAATTTCCCCTTCTTTGTATTTTTTCTTGCTTTTTTTTACAAGATGACACAAGCCAATTGTTAATTTACCCATTTTGTTTAGTGCTCATGGACAATAATGACTGAAATAGTGGAGAGTCTCAATTTGGATCAGAATACTCTAGTTTAAGCCCAGATTTTATATTTTTTCTTTGACTCACAATAACATTATAAATTACATGATTTTGCAGTTTTTCATGTCACTGTTATTATTTATGTAGTATCATAAATGTTGAGCAATGTTTAAAACAATGATCCATAGACTGCAATTGAATGAAAATGGGACAGAAATCAATCCCTGCATTGGAGCTGCTCTGAGCTTTAGACAAATGCTACTAGAAACGTGTTGTTAATGGGGAGCTGAGGTTTTGGACAGGCTGGATCAAACCCAGAACATACCTGAACTCTGGTAAATTCCGCATCCAGACCTCAACTTTTGAGCTCTACTCTTCACTGCAATGAATTCTGCAGTACATGGTTACCAGAGACAGTGTCGGGAAACCTCTTAAACCTTTTTTACTTTTCAAGTGTGTGCATTCCGCACAGATGAAGCATTAATCTGCTGGTAAGTTCCATTATTATGGTCTTTTCAAGAACGAGTGCTGAAATCACTGGCTGATGACACAAGGTGTTGAAATAAACATGTATTAAATCATTAATAACTAAGCATAACAGTATCGTCTTGGCTGCCTCTAGAGGGTTCAGTGCAGTGTGGGTTACAAGTGATGTCCCTTGGTTTATTCTTCTGTTGACTCTAAATCTGGCCACTCCGAGGCAACACCCACATGCTAGTTCTGGAATTAAATTCTCTAGCAGATAGAAAATGAGCTGGCACATTTGCTTGGCTGGTTCGAATAAAGTAATTTCTCCAGGTCTAGAACAACCTGTGGGAATGTTTCATGGCCAGGTTGCTGGTGGGCTATTTTATTTTAACATATTCATTATGTTATGAAGGAATTTGCCTGTCTATAGTCTGTTGAAGGACGAAGACTTGTACAAAGGGAAAATGAACTGATTCTTCAAAATTCTTCACAGCTTTGATGGGAAATAGGCACAGGTAGTTTTAAACTACTTTTCTAGAATACATTTGAAGTGAAGACTGTATGTAGCATTTAAAAGAATTGGAAACAAGTTTTCTACAGAAATATATTCAGTTTCTGTAAAATTTGCTCAAAATAGAAACTTATGTGTAATCAGACGCTTAAAATATATGTTAGTTATGTAGTGAAGGGGCTTTATGTGATGATTTCTTTGATACAAACACTGTAGAGAGGATACTAATACTATATTTTCCGTTAAAGTCTATTGATATTTCCATAACTCTCTAACAAGAAGGACACTCATATTTTTCCCCACTTGGAAAACAACCAAAACTTTTATCTAGTTGGAGAGAAGGGGATCCCTGCCTCAGAAACAAATCCCTTTGGGGGTTTCATAAAGTCAGTGGGAGAAATGCTAAAATGGAGTAAATAAGAATCAGTTACTTTCACTAACTAGTAAAATCCTGGCTCAAATTAAGATGACAAAAGAAGTGGAAAATACTTTCTCAAGAAGACCGTTGTATTATGATTAGGATGTTTGTGCCATAGACTGTCTCACTCTATGACGTTTAAAAGTTTTCCTACAGACCAGATACAAGCATTTTGTATAAATATTTTAAAATATTTACTAAAGAACAAAACCATATTGAAGTCATATTTTAAAACTGACTTTAAACTGACTTCAGACTTTGCATAGCCACTGATGTTTATTCTTTGATCTAACACAGTAAAACTAAATCTTAAGTATTTTCCATCACCAGAGGTCATTTGAGCCATCCATACAGTAAACCTCAGCTTTTGCCAAATCTCCAAATCTTGCTTAGTTGTGATAAAAGCAACAGAGAGGGTAAAGAAGGCCCAAGAAACTGAGATTTTCCTGGTGGCCATCCTTATTAATGTTCATTCTTTCAGAGCTGCAGAGGGGCAATGTCCATAGCCTCCAAAGCAGCCTGAAACTGGAGATGCATGAGGAAGAAAGTCGTGCCCTACAGAAGAGCAGTCATGTGATGATCTTCTTAGGTATCCTCCTCGCTCACTGAAGGAGTGCCTCCACTGTTCCCATAAGATGGCCTGTATCTTAGCTGTTTCTTGCTATTGGTTTTCCTCCCTAATGTTCAGCTCCTGGCATTGTCAGAAGGTGTTTTAATATAAAAGGGAGAGGGAAGAAAGGACATTTCTGGTTCCAAAGATTGTGAAGCAGTAATTAAAAAAATGTGACACCAGTCTGACTTATCAGCTAAGAAGATAGATGGCCCCATATATTTTTTCTTTCTTTTTTTAACCAAAAAAAATATTGTTTTGTTTGTGGCATGACTTGGGGTTCGTAAATGATTGAGGCCAGATGCAAGTGTTGTATTGCCCCTCTACTTTTCATTCATCCATCTGCATTGTATTTCTCAGTCTAGGCTTAGAGTCACAGCTTTGATCCTGCAAGAACCTCCGTCTTGGTGTCCATTGGATTTATTTGCTATGGAACAGGATCTCAAGGGCTTTCTGGCTATGCTTCCATGTCCCTTTCCCAGATCCACTCAACCCCTGTGAAACACATGTGACAGATAGTTCTAGCCTTAAAAAATTAGAAAGTCAGTTCTGTAAGAAATGCAATCTTTCCATGTTTCCTTTTCACCCAAATTAGATCAACATTTCAAAATATTTTTGCATACAAATTTTTGCAAAATAAAATTATACAGACTTATCAGGGTGTCTGAAATCAGTTTAATTTTAAAACATCATCTACTTGAGTCAGCAAAGTGTCTCAAAAGAGCCATAATTTTGATTATTCATGGTCACATTCTTATTTATGTTTTAGCCTACCTGTCAACGTTGTATTTCTGACAATGCACACCCTTTGACATTTTCATGCTGCTTTCAGAAATTATTCTTGACTGGACAAACAACTTTTTGAAAATTAAGTTTTTGTCTTTAATAGTCCTTTAGCTAAGTTGTGATACACAATTCTATGGATAACCAGTGATTCACCTGTATGTAAGATACAGGTGAATCACCTACAGTGATTCCTGTAAGAGAAGTCTTAACCTTTCCAAGCTTAGCCTAAGATCTGTTACTACTTATTAGTTCTATTACAGTTACATATAGTAAATCCTAAACAGCACTAGAGTCCTGACGTACAAGATACAGTTGAACAGTGCATAACCTCAGCAGACCTAAATATCCACCACGCTGGTATCTGACCAGCTGTAGGTTTTAAGGACAGAAAAAGCAACAATAGCCTGACTGAAAATATGGATGAGAATTTCTTCCCAAGCATGAGGGGAAGTGGTAGAGGGAGGCGTCTGTGAGATGATGATAAGAACTGGCACCATTAGTGAAGTGATGGTGGAAGTTGACTGAACAATCCGACGTTAGATTTGATAGGGGCTATACCAAGGATAAGCCCAAAGCCAAGTGTTTATGAAGAGAGTGGGAAATGGTTCATGCTGGAGCAATGTAGAATTTTGAGTTACAGTTAGATTTGTTAGGAATTTACTGAAAACTGCAATTTCTATCTTACATATGCAGTACACATACATGGAACAGTACAGGTGTCAAAGGAGAATGAGGTTCCACCTTTTTATCAAAAAGCATAGAGTCAAGAGATTTTGAAATCGTAACAAAACAACCTTGTTTCAGTTCCTTGCATATGGAAATTCTAATTGTCTTATCATACCACCTGAGACACGGCCAAATTAACAACCCTTTTGATATTGTAAGACATACTCCCCCTGGTGACAAGGTAGCTGTAGTTGACAAAGAATAATTAAATGTGTCCCAGAGCACAGATCAGGACTTCCTGTGTAGTTGGTTAATTGCTGGGCCACTAAGTCACTTTCATACTCCTGATCTCCGTCTTCATGATCATATAAGTACACATAGCAGTCTAGCTCCATCATGAGTGATTTCAGCCTCAGTGAAGTTTACGTAGTAATGAAGATATCCAGCTGCTTGCTGGTGACTTCAGTTCAAATCCACCCACTTCCAGTTTCAAAACAGCACGCCTTCCTCCCACCCCTGTAGCCTGTGGTTTTATAAGATAAGGTATTTTTCTGGAAGTAGTACGAGATGACTTCTGATGCCTTGAAACAAGTTAGAGGATTGAGGCAGTATCAGATATCTTGGCTGTAATCTGTCATCCTCTGCTACTGGATAGGAGCTGATTAGTACTATGTCCTCCGATTGAGTTTGATGAACTTGGTCTTCGCTTTCTTTTGTCTGTTTGAAAAGGGAAAAGTGATTTATTTCAATCTGAAATGAGCCTACTACACTAAACATATGTATATTTATTTTATTTTTAAAATATGCCAAGATATGTAAAATCCATTACATTTGCTTTAATTCCAATTAGGTGAGAAACAGGTTGTCCAGAGAGGTTGTGTTGGCTCCACTCTTAGAGGTTTTCAAGACCTATCTGGGTAAAGCCCTGAGCAACCCGGTCTGATCCTGCTGACCCTGCTGTGAGCAAGTGCCATGACCTCCTGAGGCCTCTTCTACCCTGAATTATTCTATGATTCTACATCTTACATTCAGTCAAATTTAGGGATTTTATTGAGTTAGCCAAATTGGAAAAAAGTAACATTTCATGCATTCTATTATCTACTTCGCACTGATACCAGTGTGTGAGTTCATTAAAATTTAGTCTGCTCTGAGGCAATTCAGCAACTAGTAGGAAGTTCATTCTCATTTTATTAATTTATTAATTTAGTGGTTGACTTTCTTCCATCAGATGGTGGAAAAGAAAGATCTATGTGCTGTAGCAGAACTGATGAGCGTCCACGTGATACAAACTAAATCACCAGCTTCACAGAATACCAAGGATACTATCTACCAATTGGTGATCCTTGAGTAAAAAAAATAATAAAATAAAAATTAATCTCCATAGAGTGTTTCTCCTAACATAAAAACACAAGTCTAAAAAGTCTACATTTCATTTAAGCATCCAAAAACAAACACTATTTAAATCAATATTTAATAAGGGACGCCATCAAAGTATCCACTCATTTGTAATTTTTAAAAACAAAACTATAGAACGTTTATCATGGAAAGCACTTGGAAAATGGCTGAATGTCATTCCCAAGTGATAACATGTCATACAAGTTTATTGCCTCTGACTTCAGCTACTATTATGTTACACTTTTAAAGTGTTCTGAGCTGAATATGACAAAAATAAAGAAACTCTCCTGTAAAGTTTTCATGATTTTCTGGGATGCTATTTCTGGTCTGAAGAGTTTTAGGGCAGAAGAATGATTAAATCAGCTAGTCTAACCTTGCTATGCAACTAAATTATAACTTTAATTTATATATCTGTGCATTAAACACAATTTCTATGTTTAACTAATGTGGTCTTTCCAGAAATAAATGATCTGAAGATACTAGGAGATGGAGCATCCACTGATTATATGGATCTACAAAAAGCTGGTCAGTTATTCTGAACTAATTTAATCTAAATTTCTTTCCCAGTTGTTTTCTACAAACAGTACAATTCCTTTGTTTAACATTTCCCTTCTATATATAACTTACAAATCTTGACTTTCCTATTAGTTTAATGTAAGTTTCTCAAATTCATATGTAAGTAAATCTGAAATCACATTCCAGTTATCTTGAACCTGGTAATGAATAGGGCTCAGGAACAACTGTCCTTAAAAGAGAATTACGTGCAACTACAGGATGAATTAATGAATCTATTAGAGGATGTACCATAATGCCAATAAGAAGAAGAAATGAGCTTCAGCAGGATTTTCACAGAATCACAGAATTTTCATAGAATCAGAATGGTTAGAGTTAGAAGGGACCTTAAAGATCATCAAGTTACATCTCCTTTGCCATGAGCAGGGACAACTCCCACTAGAGCAGGTTGCTCAAAGCCCCATCCAGCCTGGCCTTTAACACTTCCAGGAATGGAACATCCACAACTTCTCTGGGCAACCTGTTCCAGTGCCTCACCACCCTCACAGGAATAAATTTCTTTCTAGTATCTAATCTAAATCTCCCCTCTTCCAATTTAAAGACATTACCCCTTGTCCTGTCACTACACTTCCTGACAAAATCTCTCTCCAGCTCTCGTAATTCTGAGTAATCTCAAGATGAAACTGAATGTTGCGTTAATAAATACTGTTTGGTCTCTGTTTGATGGTCAGAACTAATTTTTGGAATCATCTCTGACAAAGCACTGTATATTTCTGAACTCATGTGTCCTAGTTCTGTTGTACTTGGCTATAGTGACAACAGCACTTGATGTTTTTATCAAGAACGCAGTGGACTTGTTGTTGTTGTCTCTTTATTTTGGTGGTGGTGGTTTTGGGGCTTTTTTTTTTTAAGATTTCCTCCCCCTGTGCCATTTCACACAGCCTGTGTTCTGCTCTGACCCTGAGGACTCCTTTCTCAGTATCAGTGTGCCACAGCTTGGCTTCATGGTGACACAAAGCAGGCTGCTCTGCTGGAAAGGCACGTGCAACTAGCTGCCGCATTTTCTCCTGATTGCTAGTGCTCAATGTCTTGATGAAAAAGCCCTGATATTGCATCTATTTCTTTGGGAACTGTGCAGACAGAACAAAATGCCACTCATAAAGATTGGGACAGTGGTTTGAATAAGTGATAGGGAAATTCCCCTGGGGGTAGCATTCCTATTCATCCAGCAGCTTCCAAGTCATATCAGGACTTTCGTTTTGATTTTCCATGCCCTGCTATTGCTGTATCATTATCTGCCTTTGAGTCCAAACCATTTCAAGACTAATGCAGTAGAATAACTTTGCAACTAGCCATATGACAAGGATCAGAGGAATTAGATTATTAAACCAGGCTCATAATTACATTTTTCATTAACAGGAAAAAAAAAAAAAAGTGCTGTGTAGAACAGTTGTGACCTCGTTTGAGAATAAATTTTCTAAATTCTCATATTAAACAAGCAAAAACCAATAAGAGATAGATAGTTGGTTTCAGGAAAATGTTTCATTCGATCTGAAGTGAAAAAAAATACTATAGTTTCCAGGGAATATTTAGTTCATTTCCTTTTTGAATAGTTTTCATTTAATATAGGGAAATTTTAAAACTAAATAGATTGGCTAGCCAACCACTTTCAGCTTTTTTCTGACTGGAGAAATTAAATTAAATTAAGACAAATTCATGAAAAGTTTGGGTTGTCAAGGATCTGTATTGCAGCAAATAAACTACTAAACAGAAAAACCAAATGTGTATACCTACTAAAGAGGTCTTTTTTTTTTCTTTCTTTTTTCTGTATAGAAAACAAAGCAGTTTAGTATGACAGTGTGATTATGTCTGAAATAAACACAAACATACATTTTTCTAACTAACTGGGAGGCTTTTCATACGAAAGGTGAAAATGCAAAGCTGTCTAGAGCTTAGGGAAGGAAAACAATATGAAATTTGAGATAAGCTTAACTCTACAAGTCCATGCAAAATTTGAACATTACAGTGACATTTGCTAAAGAAAGCACTAAGATAGATAAAGACCCATTACTCCTTGAAAATCATCTGTTTATTTAACAGCAATAACAAAATGCAGATTTTCATCTCGTAAAATTTCTTTGTGGAACATTGTTGAACTGCAGCAAACCCAGTTACTTATTAAGAAAGCAATGCAATCAGGGTAGAAAACAATAGGTGGCAATATCTCCTAGCAAGCCTAATGTGTGAAGCTCAATGCCATGTACAATCTCTGCCATATCCACTATCAATACTTTCCTTCTGAGTCACATGTTAAGTACTGAGAACACAGATTTAGCGTGTCCACAGAACACAATGTACATCCAACAGAACGGCATGTGTCCAACCCTATGGAAGGACCTACGTCACCCAGCTCTGCTGAAAGTCATTGGTGCCTCATTCAAGGAGAGGCAATCCCTGAGCATTCGGGATCTATGGCAGGCATGGTCTCTCGCTTGCTCACTTCAATGAAATAATAAATGAAATAATTTTATGTAAAGAGCTAATTTGTCCCAGAACTGTTTCTAGGCTACTTTCTTTCTGGCCTTCACGCTTTTTTCAGCTGACTGACTCATATGGGAATGGGTAGACCAGAGCAATTCACTTAGCGTTAGTAGCAGCAGAGAGGTTTCTGGGAGCCAACAAAACCAGATTTTATTCCTGGTTTGGTCACTGAGCTGCTCTTTTTGAGGCCTCCCACACATTTTCTGGTCTATTGAGAACATGAGTCATTTGGGGTTGGGTTTGAGGTTTGCTTTTTTTTTACTACATTCCTGCACAGGGCCTTTGCAGAAGGGTCCAGATTTTGGCAGAAGGACAGCAGCTCAGGAAAACCTCACTGCCTTTGTGCTCCGAGAATGCAGAATCTTTCCTCAAACAGTAGTTAAATATGAGGAATCAAATATCATGCCTCATCTCCACTTCCTGGAAGCACCCTACTGTTCATTGGGTGACCATGCAAGAGCTGTAGGAGAGAAATCTATGCAAGACACTGTAGAAGAGAAATCAAATAGACCCCTCTGGATTTTTCATGCTAATCTAAACAGGTAGTAAAGAATTGTGGTGCAGAGAGCAGCACTACCCTCTTTGCAGATTATCTTTTGATCTAGCTGATACAGCACCTCTTTAGAAGGAAGGGGATATGTACTAAGGGAAAGAACAAACGTGGGCATGTGATTCATCTTCTATAGATTTTTTACACACAGGTCCCTGCAGCTTTAAATCGGACACTTAAGCTACCTTCAGACATGGAAGGATTTTCTAGCATGACCTACCTCTTTGTGCCTAATTGGCTGATTTCTAAGAAAAGGCTGTTTAATATGTTGCTTTTTACCAGCCATATATTTTGACATGAGTAATTCTCCAGGACACTGCAGTGTGTGATCAAATTTAAACCTTACATTTCAGGATTGCTCTCCTACCTGTCTTTAGTAGCTGCTTGTGTAGTGACATATCTCTAACACAGAACAACCACAGCTAAATAAAGTTATAAATCTTGGTTTTCAAAACTTAAACTAATGAATTAGTCTCCCATTTTGAGTTTGAGCTTTGCTCTTTCATTTGTTGATTTTCCTTTTCCCTCTTTCTTTAAAATGTACTGTAGTGCAAGCTGGGATTGAAGGATGGGATTTCCCGAAGTATTCACCAATATTGTGCTGGTGACTATTTTCCAGCCAGTTAACTCAGACCAGTACTCAGTGCTTTCAAAAACCCTTTCCATTAGTTACCTGAAATTAAATTGTTTAGGCTATCAAATGACTACAGTAAAGAAAATAACTTCTCAAGATACACAACTTTATTTATTCATTTAATCAGACCATTTTATGGTGACAATACAGCCACCACAATTCAGGTCTGAAAATCACAAACCATTTTTCGCATTAGGTTTGTTGATATTTATCTGATACTACAACTTGTCTCCAGTTTTTGTTGTCCCTATTTGCTCTGAAAAAAGTTGTCATGTGGCTTGCAAAAACTGGTGGTGTACCAAGAGAAGTCTTGGAATTAGAAATGAGGGAAAATGAGCTTAAAATACGCATGCATTTGTCACTGTAAAGTTCTGTAGTAGATGAGATGTCTACAAAGTATACATGGAAAAATATTCCTCTTCTGTAGAAAGAAAAGCATCAGTTAAGGAGTATTCTTTAGAAGAAAAGATCCAGAAAATAATGGCTGTTTGGATTCTTGTATTGCACAGGGGACTAGATTAGAAGATGCTAATAGTACTAGGATGCTTTAAAGCTGTAAATTTTTCCTACTTCTTTGTCCTAAGAACAACCTTGAGAAATACAGTAAAAGGTTCATTCTCCATGTTTCTACTGTGTCAGCCACTAATACTAAATGAAACCACAAGCTACACAGCAGAAGCAAGTGAAGACAAGATGGACATGGAGGCTGGGGTTGGACATCTTTAACCCAGTTAACACAAACCTGTTGGAGACCCTCAGAAAGTACCCTCGCTCCTAACCCTTGTCACAGCCAACGTTTTCCTTGCAGCTGCTACCCTTCCTTGCTACATTAAAGTAAGCATCCCAACGTCTAGCCTATAATTATAACCAGACCTTCATTTGATTACCCAGGAGTATCTGAAGAGTGGCTTCATTAATGAAAACAAGCTGTTCTGTGTCCTAAGGACAAGTGCAAGAGAAACACTGATTTGGTCTCCATTTGGAGGACTGACTGAGCTTGGACAAAAACTGCAATAAGTTCTTGGCTTTTATGGTATGAGAAGGAAAGAAAGATCCCCTGAAGACAGCAGCGTGGTAATAAATCTTTTTTTTCTTTTTTTTTTTTTTAATATTCAAAAACATAGTTCATGTTATCAGGTAGTTCATATCTTTAACCAGTGCCTGATTTAGGTAGGAAGAAGTGTGTTGAGTGAGGAGGTCGCATCTGACTGAAATCAAACTTCGGCTGAGCAACCAACTCTCTTAAACTCCTTTAAATTCTCAGCTCTTACGTTTCTTGGGAAAGTTGCTGTTCAATTTGAACAAGAAAAGGAAATGGGCCTGGGGGGGATTCATGGGGTGGGGACATAATAAAGGAAATTGAAAGCCAAATGCTTTTCTTTCTGTAGCTTCACAAACATTTGTTAGATATTTAATTAACTTCATACTTGGTTTTGCAGGCCGGATCCCACATTAGTAGCTTCAGCTGCTAAATATGTAAAATGCGAACAGTTATTACTGTTTTAATCAGCAAAATTGTTAGCTGTTGTCTCTTGGTGTTGGTTTATGGAGGCCTCATAAACTGGCACACAAACATCCAATGTCCTGCCAGTTTTGTTTTCTATTTTGGGTGATTAATTCAGACATAGAAAGCAGATTAACTTCCATGTTCTTCATGAACTGTTGGTGTAATGTTGAGTACTGATACCATCCTCACATGCCGACTGTGAGCACCCACAGGAATCTTATTAGTGCTTGTTACTTTTTTTTTTCTCCTTTCCGTAAATCTTTTCTTTCTTTTTCCACAGAACTTTTTCTCACTTAAGGCGACAGAGAGGATCCATGAACGATGTGTGCTGGCGCCCACCCAGCTGGTGCACAGGAAAAATGGGGTTGCTTAGTTCTACTTCTGAATCTCTAAGAGATAGTTTGTGGATCTTGTTGCCTTTTTTAGCTGTATGCCCATGATTTATGAAATAATCATGTCAGCTTTCTACAATATAGGAATTCATTACAGATTAATACTCAACTATCAGATCCAAATGGGGGAAAGGCAAACAACTAATGCTGCCTAACTTGGAGAAGTATCTAAAGAGCTGTGCCTGTAGAGATGGTTAGTAACCTGGAACTCTTGACAGTAAAAAGCACGGTCTTTAATTTATTAAAAATAAAGGTTTGCTTTTATTTACTGCATGCTATGGCTTACTCCTTGGTAGTTCTCCTTTATTTGGAGGGTTGTTTATGAAACTGAAGGAACAGGTTTCTAGCTTTTGATTCAATGTATGTATAATTGAATACCAAAGTGTCTTTGCCCCTCACCATCCACTGATACGTGCACTTGAGCTTCAGGTAACAAGACTGCTCTGAAGAGAACCAAAACCATACTTCAATCAAAGGTGACCACATTCTGTTGGCAAGTTAAACATAAATGCTAAATTTTCTCCTAACTCAAGCGTTCTGTTTACCTCTCCATCTGAGTAAAGTTGTTTGTATGCAGACTTCGCACAATACAGCCAGTAGTAGCTTTGACAACTTTAAGGCTTTAGATATCAATGAGAATTTCACTTTAATAAATTATTTCTTGCACAAAAATTCATAAAGGTTATCCTGTTTTAAGTATAGCAGTCAAAACAATAAGGAGATATAAGGCTAAAAAGCATGAGTTTGTATAAATTAGGCTTAATTTATGACTTTGTAGTCTTACGCTGCGGAAACTATTTGTCTGGCAGGACTTGAGTGAAGCTTAAGACCACATTACAAAAGATTGGGAGAGACATGGGCAGAAGTTGTTAAGCTGCCATTTGACTATGATTTGCTAAGTGGCTAAATTATACTGTGGCTTGCATAGGATTTTTTTACAGTTGTCTATCATTTAAATTGTAAATCTAAAATTTTAGAGATTTTTTTTGTAAATACAAATAAGTCTACACTGATTAAAGTTCATATATTTTAACCAGTTTGTTTGGCTTCAGGCTTCTCTGAGCTGGTACAGCAAATATTTCTGCCTCCACCATAAAGGAGGTTATAATATCTGTGTAACTATATTGTGGAGGAGTATTTAGGTTTTTAAAATGCTCTGAACTGGACTTTAATCTCCTTTTTATTTACCAGCTCCTCAATCTGTATTGTAAATTTGCTCATAAAGCCTGTTGAGTTGTTTGTCCGGGTTCTTTTAGTAACTGGGCCATATCTAGTGTTCCCTGTCCACCTAAAACTCTTTTGTCAGTATAAGGACTGGGAATATAGAAATGGATCCCAGGAGGGATATATAGTAGCTATGAATAGTATGTTAGTTGACCAAAAAGCAGAGCTGTTACTGGCACAAACCAGAGACAGCTCATTAGAGAAAATATTGTAGTAGTGGAAGAAGTTTTGCTTCGAATTGCTTTCCAAATGTGGCATTCAGAAATGAGATGGACCACAACACCCAAAAAGGATGGATGATCTTGATGTTAAGTTATGAGTTTTTAATTCCAGGAGAGATCTTTGCCAGAGAGGTTTGTGCTAATGGACACACTACAGGCTCTGTCTATGCCTTTGCTTTTTTCTAAATAGAGGTTGTTCCACATGGGGGTACAGATTTTTTTCTTTGCCCTTAGGCCCTTAAATGGATTGTAAGATACAGCTTCATATGTTCTCATGTCTTCAAAAGAAAGAATGGACCGTGTAAAACTGGACAAAGGCTGATAATTTTTTACCTGGCATGTGGCTTACTTGTGAAAATATTTGTGCAGTAACCTTGTACAGGGAGGTTTAAAATTTTGTTTGTTCTGTTGAGCAGAATAAAAAATTTACAGCATTTTTCTGTTTTCAGAAACAACAGTCCTCTCGTATTTCCCAGACCTCAATACAGGACGTGATGTGACATACCCGATCACACAAAATTTCACAACATGGATTCAGAAGCCTGAGAGATTTCAGTGTTTCAATAAAAATGCTGGGAAGTTCCTGCATAAAACCTGAGCTTTCGCATCCCTCCTGCCACAAATACAAAAGGAGAAATTATGTCTTCATATGACAACGTGAGCTATCTGTGACATTTACACGATCACTTTATGTGCTATAAACTACTTGGTATATCGTATAAAATGCTTATATTTCTTGTTGTTTCATCTTTCATTGTAGCTTATTATAATACAAAAATCCAGTCACCTAAATGTTGGGCTTAATCCAAGTGCAAATTAAATTTCTTAAACTGTATGTACACCCCTAAGTAAGGGTATGCTGTTATGGTAGGCAACTGTAGATAATAACTAGAAGTACTGCATTTCTAAAAGCTACTTTTTTATGGTTCTAGTGTGTTTTGCAAACCTTTGGTAGGGTCAATCTCATTTATGAGCTCCTTTAACTGCATTTTCCTCATACCTTTTAAACTTCATGCTTTATGTAGTACACAGTCGGTCAGCTTCGCGTAACCCACCAGAAATATTTGAACTGGGTCATAAGAGGCTCAGTCTAAATTGTTTAGCTTTTCCTTATCTTATAAGCCTGTCTTTTCTCTAGCTCTAAGTTTAGGGTCCTTTGTTTTAATGGTCAACATTTAAGCTATTTTTCCCTTCCCTTCCCTTTACATTTTATGACATTCTCAGTGTTGAGATTAGGAGCAGAGGAATACAGTATCAACCCCTCTGGTTCAGACCTAGGGTCCATCTCCTCAAGCATTTGTCTCCGACAATGGCCATAAATAGAGCAAGGTTTGGCTTTGTTCAGCCTCACTGAAACAATGACACGTGTGGTAAATAACTTTTGTACTTTGGTAACTGTTGGAGATTGAACAAATGGGTTTCAATCACCTAACTATAAACACCTACAGTCTAGACATGTACATCTGAGCTTATCGCTTTAGGACGCTTATATCCAGTGGGGAGAAACAGACCCCACTAAAGTGCAACTCAGTTTATCCTAAAGTCAATATCTAAAATGCCTAAGATGAACTGAACTAAAACATCTATTTTTCTCCGTTGAGTCTAAAGGGAGTTTGGGTTGACTAGCTAAGATACAGAAGGAAAGACTTTCCTTTCCATGTCAGGTGACTCTCATACAAAGTTTCAAACTTTATTTTGTAATAAGTCACCTAAATCTGGTTACTGACACAGCATTTTTTAAGATTTACACAAAAGTCATTCTGCTATGGAAATCAGGCAAAGCTTTGAGAGGTAAAACCAAACAGTCTAGGTCAGCATCCTATTTTATTCAAATATCCTTAAGTGAAAAGAGTGAGGAGTGTGCTGATCTTTTTCTTACATGTTTATGCTACCTTCACAAGAGTTTACAGTGATCAGGATTAACCTGAATCAATAGGTTTCCTCACAATCTGGCATCTTGCTTTGATGTCTTCTTTGCAAGTAACCTGAACTCACAAGGTGGACAGAGTGCTTCAGGTCTTACTTTTGCCTGAGTTGGTCATGGCTATGACAGTCTGATGGTTAAAACAGTAGCTTGAGTCTACATCTAAGTCCTTTCTCCACCCATCTCAAGTCAAGATCTTAAGCACAGACTGTAAACAATCACTTTCACACGTGTGTAGCCTTGCCTGAAAATTTCATGATAAGCAATATATATCTTCCAAATAGTTTGCCTTCTATAAAACAGCCTAGATGGATGAAATTGCAAATGTCCAAGAATCTCAGGTGATTTCTGTTTGACAAGTAGGTCATATGGATGAGCTGGCATACAAACATGTATGCCAAGCTACAGCAGGCAACAGGACTTGGGTGCTTTGCAAAGATTTTAATGAAAATCCTTCCACAGACATTTTGAGTATGGATTAGTTCTTTGCTGATGCTGATTTTGTATCATCAAAATCTAAAGATCCAAGTCTCAGAGGGGTTTAGGTATCTGATGTCCATGGGAGCTCAGTACCACAGAGTCTGAAACAAGTTACCTGGTCCAAAGCTGTCAGATTGAAGTCTCTCCAAGTGAGCGTGGAAATGAACAACTCAGTCCCGCTATAGCTCCAGTGATGCCAAGGCCTGGCTGGCTGAACCCATATCTCATCAGGATGCAAACCAACCTCCACGGTTCAGGAGTCCTGTGATGCTGCCGTCAGCCAGCAATGCCCAACAGCCAGCTAGAACCACACTGTGCTGTAAATCTTTCCAATGAAATAAGACGGGGGGAAAAAATCTTGGATATGTTAATACATTTAAAATAGAGAGGGGAGCTACACTCTCTTCTTTCTGGAATTGTCTTAAGATTCTTTTATATTTGAATTGTAATGTGTAGCAATTTAGCACCTTTTATCTTGGAATATTATATAAACATTCTCAGTGGAATAAGTGGCAAATACAAGAAGGACTTCTGAAATGTGAGATGGTCTTTTCCAACCTAAATGATTCTATGACTCTATGTATTCAGGCTGCTGGTGGCTGCAGTGAGCAGTGGAAAATCTATGCAAACTCTTTCCAGCATAATGTTCTGAATGCACAAACCTGCAGAAACACTTAAAAGTGAGTGCAGAAAATTACATCTAAATCCATCATTTTAAATATTTTGTTATTACTGCACTGATATTTTTTAGTCTGGGTCACTAAATGGGATTAATAGAGAAAAGCCCTATTTCAAGACCTGTACAATATGGGTCACTGAAAATAAGTTTTTACGTCTATCAACAGAATCTAGAAATTTCTTGCACAGATATGCTCACATAGACATTTATATAGTACATAAAATCAATGCTTTTCATTAAATGTTGCTGGCAAAAATATTTTAATTATGTGAGAAATGCAGGCACAAATTGAAATCTTTTAGCAAATATAATATTGAAGTGTATCTTATGTTTTGATGGAAATAACAATGTGAGGTAGCAGATTTAAGGGGAAATAAAACAGCTGTGCATTAACTATCACTTAAAAAACCAGATATTAAAATAAAAAATAGAAGTTTTTGCAACACTTTAAAAAGGATACGATTGCAGAATTACTTGGGAAAAAATAATCCAAGGAAATGGAGTTCTAGGAGGCCAGTGAGGTTCTTCTGCAAGTATGCTGGTGAGAATTCCCAAACCTAAATTTGGATGGCTTTTGTCATAACTATTTAGTCTTCCTAATTGTTTCTGTTTTGTTTCTTGAGTTGTAATAATGTTGATCATGGGTTTATCCTTCTTTAACAATATCTACCAAGTTATAGGGAAGGCTCCTCACTGTTGCAGGACTCACTGGTATCCCTAAGGAAAAGAAAAAAAAAGTTAAAAAAAACCCAGCATATGAGGCCAATAGCAAGAATAATAGGAAACATGGTAGCTATCAGATATTTCTGAAAACAGCTAAAAATAGTGTTCTGCACTTTGGGAAAATTAGTCAGTGAGTGATAGTGCTGATGAGGTGATGTAACTCAGCGTTCTGCCTCTTCATTTTCATGCTAATATACTTCTGGAACCAGGCAGAACTGGATTGCTCTTACCTCGAGTTCCTTGTGCAGTATCGGTTTCCGTTCACTCAGCTGAAATACCTTCTTCCCTTGAGAAGAGCCATTACCGTTCTTTTTGAGCTCAGAATCACAACTGTTATGAGGGTTTGTTTGGAGTTTTAACAGTTAGAGTCCACATGTGAGGAAAAAGCAGTTCCCTCCAAACAAACTCATAGTTCCCTGGAGATTATTCCCTGGATCCAGATTGCTAACAGTGGGAGGAAGGCCAACACAAAGGCACAAAACATAATGCAATGACTAAAACAATGTGGCATGGTTTGTAGCGTGAATTTCCATAACCCAGTATTCATGGATGTTGATTGTTTGTTGCACAAGATGTGGTATAAGATGTTAATTATTTTATTTATAATTGTTGAAAATATTCATTTAAGTTTCAAAATAAATGTGTTTATGCCATTTTGGTTTGTTTCTGACTTCCATTGTCAGAATTAATTTATTCATGTATGTGTACTCTCACACTTGTTCCAAGTGTCTATTTTCAAGTTTCTGTACCATGAACAGGACCATCTGTGACATATGCAAGTATAGTGCTGTAGCTGGTTGAACTGCAGCTATGGGTCGATCTGTTATAGAAAATAAAATTGCACACTCAAATTAAATATGCATGTAAACTACATATACTTGATTTATAAGTTTGAGCAGGCAGGAATGAGAAAAGATCAGTTGTCTAATTAACCTAATTATTTAAAATTAATTCTGGTTTCTGTAGAACATTTTTTTATCACCAACCCAAAGTTGCTCATTCAAAATGCTTTTATGTATTCTGAGTGATTATTTGTACACATTCAGTAAATAAATAAGGCCTTTAAAATGTGAGTTATACTGTAACAAAGAATCATTCATTTGCAGTCCATGGAAGTTGAAGATGGAAGAAATGTGGCTGTGCAATTCAGTTTGTGGAGAAATCCAGATATTGTATATATTCTTAAAAAGAAAAGAATAAACCTCTTGGTCACAAAGTACAGATTCATCTGCACCCATAACTTATTAGCAACTTTTATTGCAGTCCAGTTAAGGACAAAAATATTATACAATGGTAACTGACTGGATAAATATGCCTGAACTAGTTTGTTGGCTTTTTTTATATATATAAGATTCTTTTTAAATAGGTTTCCTTTTAAATTGTAAGACGACATAACGGATCCTCCATTTATAACGTAAAAGAACAAGAGCTGGAACAAAAGAGGTGGTTTTAGTTAGAAAATGGATTTCTTTGTTCTGAGCACCTTCACGGACCTGCAAGAACAAACTCTTTGGATAGCAATGGACAGATGCAGTGGAATGACCCCTACACTCCTTCTGTCTTTGGTGGGGCTTTTGTCTTCTGATTAATTTAAACACACAAAACCAAATTATGCCCCTAAAACAGCAGCTCATTAGCAGTCCTCTTGTGAAAGCATGAGTGCTTTAGTGTTTCATCAGATCAGAGATCTCGTTAAGACAAAAGCCAGATATTTTGATGGCTTGACTGCAGGGCTGCTAATTAGTTGGATCAGCACCTTGGAGTCAAGGAGGACTACACACGCTGACTCTTCAGGAGCAGGGAGGAACAAGGCCAAGAGAAGGCAAGGAAAATTTTGGAATGCCCTTGCCTAGCAGAATCAGGATGTGACTGTGAGTATATAACTCCATCCAAGGAGTTTTATTTCAAAATTCAATGTCCTTCGATGTAGCAAGGACTGGGCTTCCAGAGCCTAATTAGCACTTCCTGGACCAAAGCTATGAACAAAATCTCAGTAGTGTTAGGGAACCTGACTTGAGTGTCACTGCCCAAATCTGATCCCAAACAAGGGGAATTCCTCATGTCGACATGTTGAAACATCTTGGTGATGCCACAGAGTGGGGATAGAGTGCTCCAATAATATGGCCTGGTGACAAGTCCATGAAACATGAAAAAGCTTTATTTTTCTTTTCA
>VZTM01027320.1:346-10847 GCA_013400555.1 Jacana jacana
ACACAAAAACACAACTCACACCCTACAATCTTGGCCACTAGAGCATACCGTGAAGCGCCACATCTACATGTTTCTTCAGCACCTCCAGGAATGATAACTCAACCACCTCCTTGGGCAGGCCATTCCAGTGCCTGGCCATTCTTTCAGAAAAGTAATTTTTCCTAATATCCAGTCTAAACCTCCCCTGCTGAAACTCTGCAACTTCCCTGCCCTCCATGTTGGCTCAGTTTTAGTAAGAGTCATATGTGAACACTTTTTCACAAACATGAAAGAAATGCATTAGTTTGAACTTTAATTGAACATTGGGGGAAGTTTGGAGGAACAGGGGTCTTTCCTTCAGGCTGGACTGGAGAGATGGCTTGAATTCTCTCTCTTTTCTCTTTAGCTGTAAATCTTCCACTTGTTTTGGCATGTGAGGAATATGGGGCAGCTGGAGTTTTGGCTAAGTGTTACATGGAGCCTTCCAACTAGGCCTCAGTGGTATGGCTGTCAACAACTGTAGGAAGATAAAGCCTTTCAATACATGTCTCTATTCTTAGGTTCCAAGCACATCTTCCCATGCATATCTGCAACCTGACAATGTGCACATGGTGAGTAACCATGGCTGACCTAGTACATGTAAGCCATGGTAACTCAATCACATGTCAAATCTCACATATTACAATATTGAAATTTAACAAAAATGTTCACATTCACACAGGTTTTGTTGCATTCACATGTAAGGTTAAATTAGTGCAATTGTACCATGGAACAGAAGTGATATGATTCACTACATCATTAAAAACATACATTGCAGTAAACAAGTGTTTCACCTCTGAAGTACACAATGCAGTTTTCTATCAATCTATAACCTTCTTAACTATGCTTTTTATGCACATGTGCTTTTTTATGTTACAGATAAAAAAGAAGCTGCTGTGTCCAAAGAACTCAAAAGTAAGAAACTACAGTGCCATAGGTTATGATCTCTTTTATATGTCATGTAGTTTCAGACAGCATGTTTCAATAATCCACAACTATAGTTATTGAATTGTTGAAAATACAAAGAAAATAGCTACACCAGTCATAACTGAAAAATTACATGTGTAGACTTCATCTGCCTCCTACTTTCTAAATCCATTCTTATCCTGCTTCTAGTTCCACACTCTTCTTTGTGACTGACAACTTTGCCTTCCCTCTTTTCTATCACTGTCTTCAAAACCAAAGGTTTCATGGGAAAGGAAATGTCAAATGAGATCCCAGCTGAACATGTTCTCAATGGCAGCAAGTTTGGTGAATGGGCTGAGAAGACTGAGAGTCCAACAGGCTGAGGACCACCAAGTTTATCTTCACAAATGTGAATCAAGGGCCTTGCCTGTCTGGTTGCTTCAGATTCACACAGGAACACTGCAGAGGCTGAAGAGAGGCAGGGACCAGGCTCTTCTGTGTAAATAGCTGAAAAATTATTTGAGAAGATGCTGTCATTAACAAGGGAACTCTTATACTATCCTTTTCTACAAATTTGCAAGCATCAGTGCCTCAACACAGTAAGGATAGTAGGGCAGTTTCATTAGTCAGACTTCATCTGCTCAGACCCCTATTCTGAAAGTATAGTATATAAAAAAAATCGGGAAAACCATGGGGTTTGGAAATCTCATTCGTACCACAATTAAAGAATGAACTGACTCCCTTTTCCAGGTGTGATTATTCCAGACCTATATGGCAGAAATGAATTCTGTGATCCTCAGTTTTGCAATGACCATATTAAAGCACTTCTTTTGTCAATCAAGAAAAGCTTATGCAGTGGTTCCCTACTGAAATTTTGCAGAAACATTGAATAAAAGATTCAATGGATTTACTCTACCAGTAATGTGAACTAACTGCCTGTTTGCAAGCAGGTCTGAGAGGATCTATTGATTTGGGCACATGATCCCTCTCATGTGAGGACTTCCCAGCAGCTGTCACTGCAAAACTTCCCAGCTCCATCACAAGAGTGAAATTTGCAGGGTGAAATTTTTGGCTGAAAATTGTTCATATAAAGGCGCAGAGTCATTAGCATGGAAATAATTTGTGAATTATGAACTAAAAAGTATATGCTTCCAGAAAAAAGTTTCGAACATTTGGCATTTTTGTTTCAATGCTGCTGAGAATTTAAATAAGTAAATCAATTACAGAACTTTTTGGTAATTTTTTTTTCCTCGATTAAAATTATTTTAGTTACTCAGGAAGGAAATATTTCAAATGAAAACAAAAACCTTGGTGGAACAAAAAGAATTCTAAATAATTTTTTTTCATAGATGTTGCAAAAAAAGTTAAAAAAAAGAAAGTCTTGCAGACAAGCAAGATCTAGCTGAGAGCTCAGAAGGGGATAAATGCAGGAGTTCTGTAGTTTTGCATTAAGTCTGTTTTGTCACTTGACGTGTTGTATCTCCTGCTTCTGCTGCAGAAACAGGCAATCAGGAAAGTAATAGTAAGGAAACTCTTCTATATATTTCCCTGAAGGAGGGGTGAGCACCCCAAGTAATTACAATGCTGTGATAATAACTAATTTTGGATATAATTATCTGCTGCAGAATTTTAAATGGATGGAAACAAAACAATTCCACATATGCAAACTATATTTTGTTTTCATTCTGTTTCACAAGACAATCTGATGCATCTTTTATGAACTTCTCAAAAGACTGGAGGGGAAGAGCTCAAAATTACATTCCTGATTTAGCCATATTCTTTTTCTTTGTAATAACATAGTGACAGATGTGAAGGATTAACTAACATTTTTTTGGCATTCTGTAATTCGGATCATGATTAAAATTATTAATTATTTTCTCTCACAATATGGGAATGTGAATTTTAAGTTAGAGGATCTTCTAGTTGATAAAAAAAATCCATTATGAAGGTTGGTGGAGTTTAGCTTACAGATGTTTGTTAAATTGTTGTGGTTTAAGTACAGCCTATTTTAGTAGTTTCTGAGGATGATAACCTTCAACTAAACACTGGTGAAAAGTAAATAAATCCCATAGGCCAGTTAGGTTCTTCCTTCCAGGGCTGAGATTCTCCAAGTCTGCTTGGGGCCACATACACTTTTCCTCCTTTGGATCTTAATTCTGCAAGAAAATGTCCTACCTCAGCAAAGAGAAGATAGTGCAAATATTTCATTGAAAGGCCAAGAACAGAAGAACTACAGTTAAGCAGCCTGAGAGGACCTGATTCTCTGCCAGGACAACCCAGCAGTTGGTCTTTCAAATGCAGGATAAAATATGAAGTTGTTCTAATGCTCCTCCATTCCTCAGGATGGAGAGATGGTCCTGGTGTAGCTGTGCCGGTGAATGTTCTTAGCAGAAGTAGACCAATTTCGCTTTTTCACATCAGGGACACTCATGTTAGAGGAAAGGATGCCACCTTGAATGACCGTGGCATCCCAAGAGGCAGCACTAGTGAATTAACAGATATCTGCTGGCTGCCATAGGCTGGTTCAGGACCTTCTGCTCTCACAGCTGAAGGATCAAATGTGGAGACTCCCAGCCCGTTGCAGCTGCCTGAACCCCTAGATACCTGCTTTGCTCCATTTTGCCAATAGATACTGAATTACTAGATAGAAATAGATAGGAGTAGTGATTCAGTGCCTAACAGCAAAAGTTTACTGGCCCTTCGGCTGGCTATTTTGTTGATGTCTTTGAGTTAATTGAAAGCAATTCAGCTCTTTTCTCTTTGGGTAAGCTCTTGGTCTAACTCTTCAGAGAAAAAAATTGCTATAGTCTGTACCTCATTGGAAGCCTTTCCTCAGATTTCGGCAGGTTTTTTTGTTTTGTTTTGTTTTGGTTTTTTTTTAAGATAAAAGGCATTGTAGTAATTGGTTTTATTTGTTATTTCTTGTTCTCCTTTTTTTTTTTTTTTTTTTAAGGGCCAGCAAAAGTTCCTGCAGCCAAACCAGCTAACAAAAACCCAGCAGCACCAGGTAAAGGAATAAAATAGTCACATTGAGTGGATTTCTTGTATTCTTGTTCATTGCATCGTAGCGCCATCTGCTGGATTATATAAAATCCATTTGTTTGGGTTTTTTTGTCTGCTCTAAATTATTGTGATAATGTATATGTGCAACCTTTGTTAAGATAAAAGGCATTTTGCATTGATCTCTAACATTGTGGTTGCTTCTTGTCCTCTCATGTCAGCTATGAGGTGGCATATTGGGCCATTCTGCAGGGCTTGAGACCAAAAACTTGAATTTAACTGTTTTAAACAGTGATATTTACAGAAATAAGTTTCCATGTGAAGCTGTATTAAAGCACTTCAAGAAGAAGTGCTTTTTAAAACAAAATGATGGCACTAATTCTTATCTTAATTCAGATTATATTGTAAAAATCTGCCACTTCTTATTGATTTCTGTTCTCTTCTGCTTCACATCATTCTTCGAAGATGCCATGTCACATTTCTGCCTAATTTAATAAAACACTGTATAATCTATAAGAATCTAAATATTCAATATTTTTGTAATTTTATAGAATCATAGAATGGTTAGAGTTGGAAGGGACCTTAAAGGGATTTCAACCCCCTTGCCATGGGCAGGGACACGTCCCACTAGAGCAGGTTGCTCTAGTTAATTTTAATTTTACTTCATTTCACTTTTTTTTTTGTAATTCATAATTCTATTTTCTATTTTTATTACATTTACATTTGTTCTAAATTTATTACATTTTAAATTAACTAACAGAAAAAATGGGTATTTGCATGTGAAAACATGATCAATATAAAAACATAATATTATCCTACTTTAAAATGGGGTGGCTGAAGCTGTGCCAGGCTCTGTGCTGCTGAGTTGTGCCTGATGCTGGCATCACAGGAGCAACCAGCCCACTCCCTCTGCTGCTTCTTGCCTCCAGCTGATCCCACTGTATGGTGCTATGTGGATCTGGGATTTATTATTTTTTTTTCTTTAAGATTGTTCTCTAGCTGTCTTTCTCTAATTCAGACCTTTTTGGTGGTCTACCTCAGAGATCTCCTGCACTGAGCAAGAGAATAATAACTTACATCAGTAGGGAAGACTAGGAGCTGGTCAAGAATCAGTGCAAGTGAGGAATGTCTTCAGTGTCCTCTACCACAAAAGGACTTAAAACCAGAGTTGTGGTCAATATAGGTTATTGTAGGACATATTGTACAGCTGTACAATATACTGTGTGAATCTGGACCGAGAAGTGCCATTTTCCCATGCATGCTCCCAGTCCCTGCCTGCTGTGTTTGTTTGACTCTGTCTTCAATTGTGCCAACACAATTGGGAGAACAACGTAAACCACACCATTGCCATGGCTTAGAGCTAAAAACTGTCCTAGAAATATATGTGTATGTGTGTGTGTCAGGGTGTTCAGTCTGGATCATTTCAGTAAGTCTAGCTCCACAAACATTTATATGCATGTAACTGACAATTTCTTAAAGCAGCTTTGTTGCCAAAGTGTGTTGTATAGCTAGACCCTTAGATGTCTCGACAGTACACTGCAGAAATCGTTATGTTAGTACCATATGCTTATAATTAATTCATTCCACCTGCTTGCATCCAATATTTGTATTCACTTTTGAAAAATATTCCAATGAGTCTGCTTGTTGGCAAGAATGGTGATGACAGTAAGCTGCTTAAGAAAAAGAAAAGGGGAAAACTGGCATGGTTTATGATGGAAAAAATAAATTAATTTGTCTGTTCTGACACATTTCTAAATATCTAGTTAGCTTTAAAAGTGATAAAGAGCAGTGGGCTTTGACTTCTACATTTTTATTTCCACTCCCCAAATGGCACTTTTCTCTGAAAATTAATCTACCCCCAGAATAACTCACCATAGCAAAATATTAAATATGCTTGTTTGGCAACATCATAACTGGACTGCTGCCTATTAGTACAGTAAATTAAATACATTATCCAATTTCATATTTCGTTTTCTTGCACATATCTTATTACACTGCAACCTGTACCCTAGAATGCCTAAAGCTGAAGGTTTAGTCCTTTTAGCAGACTGAACAGACTGAGAGCGCAGCTGGTCATCTTCCAGTGCTTCTACACCACATATGTTCCTGGTCTTAATGCCACTCGTGAATAAACCCCTGCCTAATACACTGTACTCTATTTTCATCTCCATATATTTATACAGAGAAAGCAAAGAAAGTGAATGTGGAATTTGGAAGCCTATGAAACCATCTGCATTTAAAAACTGATGGCTGCTCTAGGAAAGTAGCCTCAATGAATATCTGTTATTTGATTTTCAAAGTGGATGTTTTCAACTGTGGTGTTTTCTCTAACTGAAAAAATTACCTCTCTAGCACCCATCTGAAGCTGAGCTGGAGAGCATAGTATTTGGCCTTAAAGCAGAACAGTTTAATAGATGTATGAAAATTATGGTATTCTGAAGGGAGAAAGAGTTGAAGATACCTCATGATGATAGTCGTCTTCAGTTACAGTCTCATGATATGCCCATTCCAAACCCAGCTGCCTTTTCCTTTTCTTTCACCACAGTGCATCACCTCCATAGCTGTGCCAGCAGGGCAGGTCTGAGAATGACCTAGCTTTAAAAAATATCTGTCTATCATTTTCCCCTGAGGAGGGGTGCAAGTTTCTTTCACAGGATTTCCTCAGACACTCCCTTTATCCTGAGCCCTGTGTGTTCTCTGAAGGATTTCTCAGAGCTTGGGCTGTAGGTGCTGAGCCCCTGCCTCATCCTGCCATCCTCTGGCTGGGAGGGAAATCTCCTCCCTCCCTCCTGTCCCTGCAGAGCCTCACCTGGGAAGAGCTCTCACACTGTGCCATGTATTGCACCCCCAGATATCACCACCTTTGCCAGGTGAGCAATCCAGGCATCAACAGTGGGGTAGGGACACATCAGACCTCTGCCTGGTAAGTGTGCTGAGTCTGTTTGGCAGGGTGAGGAAGGCAAGGGCATGGTAGTGCAGGACAGGGAAGGGAGCCCATGGACAGGCTTGAACCATTCAGGGAGCACTTGCAACCGAGTTAGCAGAAGGATGACTGTGTTCCCTGCCAGGCAGCAGGGAGCCCCGCATGCCTCTGTGGCTAGGGTCAGGGATGGTAACAGTTTATCCCCGAGTCCCTCCCATGGGATAACCTCACATTATAGACAACATTCCTACACCTTCTTTAAGCACCAGTGATAGTGCTTTCCATTGATTATTTGTCCAATTTAAAAATCAGATCTAGCTCTTTTCAACACCGTAAAAATTAAATCCTAATTGCAGCTTAGAATTTCCCTGAAATGGTCAAGCAATTTTAAATTTAATTTTAAGGTATGTTTAACAGATTTTGTACTGTCACTTCACTTCCTAATTACTGATTTTTAATGACTAATCTTTCCCGTTTTCTCCACACACATGCAAAGAAAAAAAAATCTTATTCATTGTTCCCTTTGGTTTCCTAAGAGAAACTCTTTTTGAGCACTATTTCCCCCTTGAAAATCAGTGAAATTTAGGTCGGAAAAGAAATAATAAAATAAGCAAAGCAGACAAGTAACCAATTTTAAGTGCTCAGATGTCAGCTGCATCCAGTCTCTCAAACTGACTCTGTCAGCTGTACTATAATAATAATAATTAATAATAATATTAATAGTAATATTAATACTGGCAGTGGTGTTAGTGTTATTATTTTATTATGCCTCTGATTTTTCCACTGTTGGTAAGAAGCAGAAAGAAAAAAAAAAGAGGGCATTGCATTGTATAAGAAATGAATCATTAGGTAAGTACAGAATCATAGAATCATAGAATCATAGAATCATTTAGGTTGGAAGAGACCCCTGGGATCATCAAGTCCAACCATCAGCCCTACTCTACAAGTTCCCCCNGAGCACTATTTCCCCCTTGAAAATCAGTGAAATTTAGGTCGGAAAAGAAATAATAAAATAAGCAAAGCAGACAAGTAACCAATTTTAAGTGCTCAGATGTCAGCTGCATCCAGTCTCTCAAACTGACTCTGTCAGCTGTACTATAATAATAATAATTAATAATAATATTAATAGTAATATTAATACTGGCAGTGGTGTTAGTGTTATTATTTTATTATGCCTCTGATTTTTCCACTGTTGGTAAGAAGCAGAAAGAAAAAAAAAAGAGGGCATTGCATTGTATAAGAAATGAATCATTAGGTAAGTACAGAATATTAGAACACAGACTATATGGAAAAACCTGTTCAGAGAATCAATTGAAGAGATACAGAACTTTCTTCCTAATGCAGGAAGAACTACTGGTTCTACTGGTAATGGGCAGCATTTACAGGAAAATTATTTTAATTCTTGGTCCAAGGTGAACAACAGCAACTGAAATCGCGTCAGGGAAGAGTCATCATTCTTGCCATATGGTAAACCCAGTTCTATTCTACTTAAAAACAAAGAAATAACACAAAGTTTATGGGACAGCAGGCACACTTTGAAGTGGAGGAAAGATTGACTAAGGAGCTGGACTCATTGGTTGTCCTTTAATGATCACCTATAGGACAAGGACACAGAAAGAATGCTAAAACCATGTAAATGTTACAAGAGATTAACAAAATTTGTCACCTCTATTGAATAATTTACCAGCACAGTGGAACAAGCAAAATTATCATGGATTCTTTTCCAGTTATCTCACAGTCAGGTAGCTCTCTTGAGTCCCACATCAGGGATGTATTTTAATCACAACACCACATCTCCTCTGTCATATGCCTATCTTCCTATTCTCTTGTGTAAATATATCACCCAGGAGAAGAGACATAAAATCCCAGGGTAATTTTTTTGTTATATACCTCATGCAATATTTTTTGAAAGACAAAAAGGAGAACGGTGTTTCTTCCCCTTCTCTCTGACCATAGGTAGACACAGCCCTAGTGGAGTTTGCCACCCTACAGTCTTTTCAGGATCTTATGTCTCAGTGCCTCTGTGTGCCCTGAAATTTCTCTTTATAGGCAGCCACTGCTCCTGGTCAGCATCTCTATGTATTTCTGCAGCATAGGTGTTACCAAGAAAATTCTTCTGGTAGCTGGACAGCCTGTTTGGTTTTCTAGTCCCTGTTGTTAACTCCTTCAGACTTTTTCATAACACACAGCCATTCTCAGGGTTTTATTTATGGGTTTACAGTTTAACTCTTCAGAGACAAATGATAGAAGTAACTTATTTCATGCATATAGTCTTTGATGTTTATTTCCAGGTGAAATAACAAGTAACAATTGAGTATTCAGTGGTAAACAAAACAATGGAACCCTACTTGTATTAATCCTGGTGCTCAGGGTCATGGGGTTTAGGGCTCAGGATCATTCTGTAGATCTCTTGTATCACAGAGACTTTCCTTCTGGTCTAGGTTAGTATAGTTCTTCCTCTTTCCCACCTTAACTCTTTGGGCAGTTAAATATCATACCTTCTCTGACTTATTCACTTTCCTTCTGTTTTTAGAGAGAGTTGCAAGCTTGGCTGTCTTTGCACAGTGTGAATGTTAGAAGATCCTCTTTATACCCTTGAATTCTTTAAATACAGGATTTATTTAAATGGAGCATGAAATAGCTTATTTTACACTAAGCTTTTGAATCTGATATCCCATTTTTATTCACCAATTCTTAAAACATTTTCAGTAAATGCTCTGGAATTCAGGATATCTTTGCTACTTTTCCTAGGACGTTGAAATGCCCAGTCTCATAGCCTGGCATACTACTGCTGCATTTACATGTTCTTTACAGTATCCCCTGTTTCAAGATCGTATAGAGTTAACATAATTTCCTGTACTTCCTTTCACACCACAGTGAACAGTGAATACACTTGTAATAAAAATGCAGCCTTGTTTCTTTTGTTATTACTAGATATTATTAAATGCCACAGCCCATTTTATGCAATGCAGCAAGGTACTGATATATTACTAACACAAAAATGGTATTACTTAAAGAGCAAGGCAGGGGGAGCAAGTTAACTATAAAAAGAAATTATTGAATACATGAAAGTAAAAGTAATGATAATAAAAAGGGGTCAAAATCAAGTGTTTTGTAAATACAAAACAAAGATAAAAGCTTATTTAATTGTCCACTCTTTATGCAAAAGGCATTTTAAAATGTTTTCTTCTGAGACAGGTGATCTTTCATAGCCCTTAAGTTGCTGTATGATTTAGGTACACATTTGGCCAGAATTTGGCCCAATTTCAGCAAAGAATTTTAACATATCTTTATCTTAATTCAGCAAAAGCCTTTAAGTACATGCTTGAGTTTTGTTGAATCGAGGTGATCACGTGCACTGTGTATATGATTATATCCCAGATGTTGGTCTTTTGGAAGTGGTACCAACTTTGCTTCACTTTGCTAGAAAGGGAATAAATGGTTCTCATTTTGATCATTGAGACCATGATTTTCAAGGGACCAGTGTTGTGGACTAGAGTTTCCTATACTGTATGTGATTATATTACAGCTACAATTTATGATGCTCTGGGATAAGGCAGTGCTGTTCATAGGTGGTACATCAGTTTTGCATACAGGCAATTATTTAGTCAGAAATGTAGAATTAACCTAATTTTCTTTTTAAAGGTTCTAAAT
>VZTM01027323.1:655-14167 GCA_013400555.1 Jacana jacana
CAGCACTATGAGCCTTCACACTGCTCAGAAAACTGTAGGATTTACCATTTTGAGTTATGTGAATTTTGGCAAGGCATTGTACTTACTCTGTCTGTGGCATTAGATCTTTGGGTGAACAGATGGAGACAGCAGTTTTTGAGCTTTTTTATCATTTCAGCTAACATTGTCTGACATAATTTTTCAAACTTGAAGGCTGTTTGGAAAAAAGAAGTACTCAAGTGCCAGATTTTGGGAACACTAAAAAAGCGATCTGCCTTCAGTAAGTTTGTGCTGTGTAGCAACACAAGCCTTCTGCTTGCTAGTAACAGTGGAATGAAGTCTCCCATTCGGGTTCCTTCCTCCTTTTGAGAAATCTGGGACAATTTTTTAAATCGCTGCAGTGTTCAGTGAGGAACATCTGTCAGCTGAAGCATCAGTACAATCAGCTTAACTACCTGCACAGAAGTTAAAGGACCAGCAAAACAAAACCCCTCCTTGAAACTATTAAGTATATCTTAATGTATCCTTGGGTTATGGTATTTCAAGTCATACAGACTAATTCTTTGAAATATTTTGCAAAGTAATCAGAAAAAAGAATCATACTTAAAACAGAGTGCCTCCAAAACATATCTTTAAGGTTGGTGAGTTTCTCATTCCTTCAATATTGTGTGTATACATTTACATAAAATAAAGGTGAGGGGCAGATAATAATGGTACACTTCTAAACATTTTTCCCTCTGGCACTGGTACCTACTACTACCAGGTCAAAGAAATCGCTTTTTTTAGGGTACCTGGGGGGTTCTGTGGTCATGGGGGTTCTGTGGTCATAGATGTTCTGTGGGTTCTGCCCCAGCTACTCAGTCACTACAGGCTATTAAAATGTAAATTAAGGATAATTTAATCTGTGTCTAGAAGTAGCTACATGAAGGAAAAACATCAGCAAAAGTGGTATTCTCATCTAGCAGTTGAAGGCAAAACAAAACACGAGAATTAGAAGGGGAAGGTGAATAATAAATCTAAAAGTAACTTAGTTTCACACTTTCAAATGAAAGCAAATCATCACTAATTATATAGGTATTTTCTCCATTAATTTTTAAATGTTGAGTGAATGCTTTACCTGTGCTGCCTAGTTGAAACAATAATTACTTTAAGTAATCCCTGTGCCTTGTGCTAGACAGGCAACCAGAAGAACCAAGTGGGTTCTCTCCAGTATATCGTTCATTAGCCTATTTTCCTTCCTGAAAGGAGGAGCGACTGACTAAGCAAGAGCTTCTAGTGAAGAAAATCCTGCAGAGGGACAAAAACATTTGCCATAACTTACTCATTCAATCATGAGCTAATTGAAAAAGTTCTCACCTGTTACTGAAATCAAGATGGACTACAGGCATCTCTATAGGGGGTGAGGCTGCTCCTCCCACAGGGAAGTTGACCAAAGTGAGATTTGCTCTGAAAATTGTGCTTTATGAGAACAGATGAGTTAATAGGGTTCATCTATAGACAAGAGTTGTAGGAGTTGTACATCTGTTTTTGTTACATGGCTGACATCTCTGAGAATATCTATACCCCAAAATTATGAGAAAGATGAAGAGAAAAATGAGTGTTTTTTCACTGGTTATGTTTCCAGCCTGTTCTTGCCCCTAAAGGATTCACAAGTTTAAGTTAGTTCTGTGAACTTCAAAATAATAACTTCAAAACACAAAATAATTAGCACTTAAAAAATAATCTGTGTTGTTCAAAAAATCTGTCACCATAGCTTTATATCTGATTTTAAAACCTCGCTTTAGCTGCACAGAGAAAGAATATTCCATTTCTGAGATTATTTTCCTTTTTGTTTTGTTTTGGTTTTTTTGTTTGTTTTGGGTTTGTTTGGGTTTTGTTTGGTTGTTGGTGGTAGTGGTTTGTTGGTTGGTTGGTTGGTTTGGTTTGGGGTTTTTTTGTTGTTTTGTTTTTCCCATAACTTGAAATAAACCACAAGTATTTCAAACCTGCCTAGGAAAGTGTACGTATCTCCAGCACCCAAAAACCTAGCAGATTTCCTCAGAAAGCTGTGTTGGTTTGAGGTAGAACAGAAGCAATTTTCTATTCAGCTATTTTACTTTTCAGCTAAGCCACTTCTAACTAACTGAACTCGCTGAAATTAATGGCCTATTTGTCAGATACTGTCAGCTTCTAGCACTGTTAACACCTGATATTTATAATTTATACCAAGGAAGAGTATGCAAAGAGGCTCTTATACTTACTGCTATAGCAGTCAGCTAGTCATCTAACTCTGTTATTTGCCCCCTTGGAGGGTGAGAAGGAGAAAATCTTAGAGGAGTCGCACCTGAAGGGAGGAGCAGACAGGACAGGTGATCCAAAACTGGCCAACAGGGTATTCCATCCCATCTGCCCCATGCTCAGTACAAAAACAGAGGGATCAGAGGGTCAGCTTTTTCTCTTCAATAGCCAGTGTCTGATGAGGTCTCTGTTCATCTGCCTTTGATTCCAATCTGTGCTTTCCTTAATCTAGATCCAGGATCCAGTTTATCACTGAGTCTATTGGCACTTTGCCAGTGCCTGNAGCTTTCCACACACTTTCCACAGGCTTAAAGTTGCCCCATGATTGGCTACAACATTTGTGTCATTTGCTGTTTCCCACACTTTGTTTCGCCTTCACTATACTTCGTTTCGCTTACTTCCACTTATTTGCATATGTGCCCTCCCAGCAACCCCCTCTTAAAGGGCCTGCTCTCAACACTTGGGCAGTAAAACATTAAGTCATAAGAGATTTTGAAAGCCTGTAGCACTTGTTACAGTGAAACTAAATACATTTCTGTTTTTCTGAATTGACAAATCTAAAGGGAAAATGATGTTGCCGCTTTAAATGACAAAAGGCAGCTAAAAAGTTTATTTCCATTGAAGTCAATGGAAAGGCTTGAGGAGATTGTCTCTAAATGTTTGTAATGTGGCTTTTCTGTTCTGTAAATTCCTACTGTAGGTCTTTGTCTTTAACAATATACAGAAATATAGAAATTCATATAGAAATAAAATAGATAAAGGCTTTCTTGGGTTGTTTCCATTCAAATTACATGGAACTCTGTCCGTGGAATATGCATCTGGTGAGAAAAAAAAATAATCCTAATTTATAAATTAAAGACTTCAACAGATTGCAGAGTAATTCATTACAAAGCTAGATGTGGTCTTCAATTTAAAAGCTCCTATAATTTCTTAAAGGCATCACTACCTTGATTTTTTCCACATATGGCAAAAGAACAAAACAAAGTTTCTAATCTATACTGATGTTTTAGATACAACAGCTACAACACACAGACTCAGTGGCTTTGTTCATCCTGGAATTCCTGTGGAACAGCCCTAGGCATAGAAAATATTACACCTATCCACCTATCCCTTACCTTTTTTTTATTTTTTTCAGAAGAGGATGGAGCTTGGTGTTTGACAGGGGTGAAGAGGTTTGTTGGTAGGTGGTTATCTTTTTTTTTTTTCTCCCCCTGCCCTCATGGAGTTTAGTAATTTTATCCAGCACTGAATCACTGAACAGGAATTGAACGGTGCATAGCAGTAAATAAATAAAATATATTTAAAAAATGCACACAGAGGTAGTAAAAACCAGCTTCACTATTTTGTGAAGCTTCATGCTACACTAGGAGTGTAAGTAAATATAATTTTTGTGTCCTTATCTCCATATTACACACAAGTTGAGGGTTTGTCAATATTCTTCTAGGCTCTTTTGAACATTTATCAGTCAGCATTGGCAGCTGTGACAGGATGACTACTTGCTGAATACCAAATGTAGCAACACAAAGCTGTCATTCTTCAACAGGTTATTAGTTTGAAACGATTATTATTTAGGATAAGATTTCTACATATTTTTAAGCCGGACTTTCCAACATCTCTGAGTTTTAGGAGGATGTAACTTTGATATAATTTTTTTCTGTAAGCATTGCATGTAATATTAATACTTCTGCATAAATGGATCTTTGTATTGAAAAGACATTTGATTATTCTCCAATATATCAATTGTATATGTGTGTATATATATATGGTACTGTTTATACTAATTAAGAAACTGTAAATATTTTGAATGGAAACTTCTGCAGAATGTAATGATATTTTTGGATTAACATACATTTTTTTTACATATTTATAGAAAATCCAATTTCACTTTTATTACACAGAAAACCTGCACCATGCTGAATGCATTGAATGTCAAGGTTAGAGGTGAATAATTTCTCCAGGACTTGGAAATGCTTACTTCACAATAACTTAGGAGCTGAATGAGGGTGCAATGGAGAAGAAAAACGCTTATGCTAGAGAATTGCAGATGTGCATTTAGAATAGAACAGTTTCCATCCCATTATACATTTTTGGATCTGAAGTGATAGTTGTTTCTGTGAATTCTTCACTGCTGAGAGGGTGAATAAAAATAACTCAAGAGCTAGAGATAAGCTGTGGTTGCTTTAAAGAAAACCCTGATCTCGTTAAAAGGTTTGCTAATCATCTCATGGCAAATAAAATGTAATGACAGTATACATGCAGTGAAGAAAGTATCTAGCTATTAAAAAAAAAAAAAAGACTGTTTTTGTTAATTACTTACAAGATACACTTTTATAGCATATCTTGAAGCCACAATTCCATCAGTGACATACAAAGACATTATTTAATTAGTTAAATTTCTTTGGGAAGATGCTGGAAATCTATCTTACATACTTTAGTTTTCTTTTTTCTTCATTTCTTCTTTGGTGAAATTCTGTATTTTAAGGATAATAATTGAAATGATCCAGTTCCTCTTACACAAAGAATGTGTTTATAAATTTTCTAAAATATAGTGATTTCAGTGTCTGAGACACTAAAGATTTCTGAGGGGTTGGGGAAACACATCTTTTAATTTATATGGAAGCTGTATGTAGCATAAAATGTTCCATATAACTCATGGCAATCTTTTATTCAGTGTACCTTCTAGAATATTCATCTAATTTAGCAAATGTTAATCATAATATTATGTTTTCCTTTTGGTTCCTATTTCAAAATTATATTAGGTTTGTTTTGTTGGTTTTTTTTTCCAACAGTACTGCTTTTCCTGCATTGTTTAGATTCATTACTATTTTGTTTGGTTGCCATTGGTATTTTTGCTCTGTCTTAGGTAATAGCTACCCATATATTCATTTTTCATGAGTATTCATGATGCTGGAACTCTATCAAATGAATATGGGAAGACAGAGAACACAAAGGGATGCATATACCTTCAAAGAGAACTCACTAATAATGTGAATAAATACCCCTGGGAATAACTTTATAGCATTCACTCAACTACAGTCTTCTTTAATTACTTCTTGGAAACTGTAAACTTAAATCTGTTGTCTCACTTAATTAGGCTTTTTCTTTTTAATCCGGCTTGCATTTTATTGGTTATTTCCAGACCTCTATTGTTAAAATGGCAGAAGTTTAATTATTTCTTAATTTGCATGTAAAAACACCATCATTAATGACATTACACAAAGGAAAACAGCTTCATTCTTTAAAGTAACAAAGGTTTTGTACCCAGTCTTCAAAATTGCAATGTGGCATCCACTTTGTTTTATCCTGTTTAGAATCTTTGTGCTTCCTAACTGATGTATCATTTTATACACTAGCAATTAAGAGGAAAAATGGGACTGATTGAAAGAATTGATTTTGGATTAAAAACAATTAATTCCTCCAACTATGAGCTAGTATTCATATTTGTTATTTAGAGTTGTTCAGGAATCAGTTGCATCATTTATTCAAATATCAGTGTATCTTCAAGTGTTCAGAGCATCTTAGAATGTGTAATTAATGGTGCTGAACTTCTTCTTTGAAATGGATTATTCATTATTTTCCCATTCAAAACAACTCTTTTTGTCATCATAGGGCATAGCAGCCATAGTTATGGACCAGCGATTTTCTTAAATAGGCAGACTATAAAAACTGCACACAGACCTTGCCCAGAAAGACCACTGTGTAAATGTAAGCTGAAGGGTCACATGCAGACCAGGGGGGACAAAGAGAACATAAAGCTTATTAGGGAACTTCATTGCCATATCAGCAGGAGAGTTATTTTCAAGCTTTGTGCTAGGCTTTACATTGAAGGGAAAGACCTTTGAAAGATGAGAAGTGGTTAGTCCTTCCACTTCTCAAGATACAGTCTCCCAAGTGTGACTAGTGTCTGTAAGTGCTTGATATTTTAACACATGAGCAACAGAGGCAGGCATAACCAGAAGTGGGAGCCAGTAATGAGTGAAAGGTGATAATATGTAGGGAGGGACGTAGCTGTGAAAGGCTTTGAAAGTGAGGAATGAAGCTTGTGCTTGATTCACTGCAAAGGGGCACGCAGCAAAAAGAGAGCAGATGGTATCAAAACTTAGAAAATGGTCTTCAAAGCAGCATTAACAGTGGGACAAAGTTGTACTTATCATCAGACAATTGAGGTGGCAAAAGCCTGAGTGTTAGCTGGAAACTGAGTTTCCAAGTCCTTAAGGATACCTGGTTCTTAAGGAGACAAGAGACATCTAAATTATATCTCTTGCAAGGAAATGAAGGAAGGGAATATAAAGGCTTGAGGGAAATAACTCCTGGGTGTGAAGTTTTATTGGTGGGGTTTGATGTAATTTTTTCTTTTAGCCAATGCAGCACAATTAATTTTGGGTCAATTCTGCAATAATAAAAACAAAACCAACAACAAAACCAACAACAAAACCAAGATTTCAATTTGAAGTTTCCTTTACATAAAGTTGTTTTTGTGAGTCAAATCAGTTCTAGTGGATAAAATTATTAAATAAAATAAATTTTGATTTAATGGAAAGTAAATTTTCACTGAGAAATCATTCCAATGAAAAATCTTTAACTATCCTAAATTGAACACTTTGTAGGCCATTCAATATCTGTCAGGGATTATAAAAAAATGTTTTGAAATTATGAGACATTTTGCATGTAAACAAGACTGTGTCATGAATAATTTGAATGATCAAAAAAAGATTAATTTGTATACTGTTACTAATGACTAAGAAAATATTCCTGAACCTGACTTATTTTTTGTTCTGAGTACTGCACAAGCTGTAAAAAATATACTTTGCAGAGGGGCCAAATGGTAATTTGTATATCTAATATCATTAACATTTTGTTTGTGATTTGGGGGAAGAAACTGACCTCCACCTCACTACAAACTCCTTTCAATTGAAGAGAGTCATAAGGTCTCCCCTGAACCTCTTTTTCTCCAGACTAAACAATTCCAATTCCCTCAGCTGCTCCTCGTAAGACTTGTGCTTGAGAGCCTTCACCAGCTTCATTGCTATTCTTTGGAAATGCTCCGGTATCTCGATATCTTTCCTGTAGTGAGGGAAATGAAACTGAATATGGTATTCGAGGTGTGGTCTCAAAAGTCCCAAGTACAGGGGGATGATCACTTCCCTAGCCCTTCTGGCCACACTGTTTCAGCTACAAGCCAGGATGCTCTTGGCCACCTGAGCACACTGCTGGCTCACTTTCAGCCAGCTGTTGACCAGCACTCCTTTTATGCCAGGCAGCTCTCCAGACACTCTTTCCCAAGCCTGTAGTGCTCCATAGGGTTGTTGTGAGCCAAGTTCAGGACTTGGCACTTGGCTTTGTTGAATGTCATATCACTGACCTTGGCCCATCAATCCAGCCTGTTCAGATCCCTCTGTAGACCCTTTCTACCCAACTTGCCTGCAAACTTACTGTGGGTGCATTCGATCCCCTTGTCCAGATCACTAATAAAGATATGAAATAGAACTGACCCCAGTACTGACACCTGAAGAACACCAGCTGTGACCAGCTGCCAACTGGATTTAACTTTGTTCACCACCTCTTTCTGGGCCCAGCCATTCAGCCAGTTTGAGCAGTACAGTAAAGTTTGAGCAGCCAGATTCTTCAGGAGAATACTGTGGTAAGTGGTCGACAGGTAAATAAAATTCACAGCCTTTCCTAGTGATATCAAAAAACACAGGCTGATGTACCATTACAACATCTGTATGTTTTAATTGCCTCCCAAATCTACTATAAATTCACAATTTGTTGGGCTTTTTTCAGAGTATTGACATTGTTTTCTGTATACATTCCTTCTTAGTCTTCTTTGTCTGGCCAGCCTGTTTTGCTCTTTTGAGAAGCATTTTTCTAGGATGGTTGTTGCCTTGTTCTTTATATTTCCTGTCTCTGGATATGGTGAGACTGCTCTGCAATAACAAGTGATACACTTAATGAAAAAAATGGCCCTCCTGTTTTTTTTTCCTGGCACTATTTTTTGGTGAGAATGACTTTAGACATAAGTGTCTGTTTAATCGTCAGTTATCCTGGAGGGCTAAGAACAATCTAGCGCATGGATGCCTGCAGAGATCGTTACTTTCCTTTTTCAAAGCCTAATTATCTGTAACATGATGAAATACATTGTCTAGCATACAGAAATTATTATTTCTGTATAAAAGTTAAAACCCACAAAACTAAGATATTCTTTTTTTTCTGACAGGGTTTCATTTATGTTTCTCTATGATTGATTGTTTTGTATTAACATTTGTGAAAATATTAACTTGGATATGTTTGTGAAGTGCTTTCACTGAGGCCTCTTCATCTCAATTACATGAGACATTGGTGCATGGGATCTTTCATATTATTGGGTGGTAAATGAAGTAGGTGAAGCCTTAGGCAGCACAGTACCACAGAATTACCCAATTTGAGTATATTCCAAAGCTATGCATGCCCTGCTACATCTTTTGACTAAATTGTCTCATGAATAAGCAAACTGTGGTTAAATTGTGGAGAATGCAGAATTATTTACAATTCAAATACCATCACCCAAATGCATATTAAAATTAATGACTTTTGGATAAATGCTAATGAATAGGAAATAATTCTGCTTTAAAAAAATAAGAATATTCATACATCAATAATTGATGTATTTTGCTTTTGAAACTAAATAGCTTCATTTCCAGTTAGAATAGAAAGAATGCTACACTAGTTATTTGTACTAAATGGTCTTTTATCAGAATTTATGCCTACAAATAACTTCACGTTGCTTTTTCTCCTTCTCAGCGTGGCCTTAGACAATACATAATTAGATTGTGCATGCACAGATCAACACCTTGGCACAACCACGACGCATGACTAGATTGGGCATGCTGACTGTCAAAAAATTTTCAATTCAAGTATTGACCAACAATGAGAAAGTAAACATGATTCAACATGTTTACTTGCGTGAAATATTTGCAGTATCTGATTAATTTCTAATGATGGGAAGAAACCCTATGAAGTTAGGAATTTGCTGAAGTTATTATCCACTTACACTCAATATCTGAATAGTACAAAACAATATCTATTATATGTGATGATGGCATATTGAATCATGAACTTGCTAACCATATCTATCTGCTTTTTATATCGGTTCTTCTTCATGTGTTCTTATGATGGATAAAATGATACATCACTGGCTGTAGCTGTGCAAAATGGTTAACTGCTGTAGTTCAAATGAGATATATTAATGTTTAACATGATCCAATAGAATAGAAGGCTCTGTAAAGAATAAAAAAAGTATTTATTTTATTTTTTCCCTACATAGACAAGTAATGACTGAAAAGGTCAGAGTCTAGTTTTACAGAAATGTTCATAAATAGCTTAGAATCAGAGAAGTATGAAAAGAGATCCTTCATAGCATATATACCACGTGCTGCTTTTAAAATTCCCAGTTTAGGATGTATTAAACATAGCTCTTGAATCACTTACACTGAATAGGTAACAAATGCAAGAAAAGGAAAAGGACATAAGTGAAATAAAAGGATCCTCCATTTGTCTTGTCATCAAAACTGAACTTAAATCTTGACTTTAGAGAAGACATTACTTTCTGCTCAGACAACTAAGGAAAGGTCAGGTTTTTGTAGGCAATCTTCAAAATCTCATTACTTTATAATGGTTTGGGCAGACTTTTTAAAGAGCACAGGCTTAGCAGAAAGAGTCATTTCCATTGAAACTTTGACAGAAATCAGCCTGTGCATTTGCTCTATTTCCTCCCCACCCTGGGGCTCCCTTCCTCACCAGGCCACTGGTTCCCAGGAGCAGTGGCTGCTAGAGAAAGGCAGCTTCCATGCAAGCTGCCTTCCGAAACAATTACACAGAAACAGGCACCAGACAGCAAACTGCAAATTTTTGTTCCCCCTACAGCAAATTTTTCAGAAGTCATGCTCTTTATTTTAATCCCATATCTCTGTTGCCACAGTCCAGTGCTCTTAGGATGCACTGTCCATCTGTGCGTGCTTCAGCTATGGATTTTAGTAGACTCTGCTCTACCATGTATATCCATTATTTTCCTGCCCATGTATGCAAAAAAAAACAAAAATTTAAAAAAATCAATTCTGCCTACCTTTTAGTGAAAATTAATAAAGTAGTGGCATTGATAGCACTGGCTGTGCCAATCAAAAGCAAGTTTCCTCATGATATCTGAAAACAAGTGACACTTTCCAATAACTTCTGATAGATCCCACTTCCTCACAGGTTTTTGATATATATACTATGGTTTTAGTTATAGGAGCCAAACATCATTATGATCCATAAAAAGCAATTCCTGTATTTCTTGGTGATTTTAGTCCAATTGTTACTACTGAAGGAAAGACCTTTTATCTCACCATTGTGATTAGAAACATGCTTTTTACCAAGTATTTTTTTGTAACATGAAAATATTTCTGATTCAAGTTATGTTAGTCCAATGAGAGCAAACAAACAAAAACAAACGAGCAAAGAGGAAAAAAAAAGTGAAGAGCAAATTATGGAGAGATAATAATTTTTCAAGCCACTATGCCCCACCTCCATATTTTTCCCACAGTTAAATGCACCAGAATGGCCCTCTGCAAATTGTACTGAGCTGTGACTACACCCAGGACTGACATTCAACAGGTTTGTACTAAAATTCATTGGAATTAACTGTAAAGTATGACTAATTTATCTTCTCTCATGATGCCTGTGTAGTCCGTTTACATTTTCATGTGGAAAAAGAATATATACACACTTGTGGTGTGGTTTTTTTTTATTTTATGTGTGTCATGATTAGAATATAAGGCTGACCTGATGCAGGTTGCATTGTGAATAAATCAAGATCACTTCTTCAATTTGGAACCACCTGCATGTAAAAGAATCTAAAGAATCTCTTAATCCTATAATTTGTTTCCAAATTTAACAACACAACTCGTAGATGAGGAGCAGTCATTGATACATTTCACAGTTTATCTTTAGAGTGCCCTAGCGAATACACCAGAAAAACCCTGAAAAATACTCCAAACCATCCACCACACTCCCCCCTAAAAACCCAAACCACCAAACTTTTGAAGATACTGGGGAAAACAAAACAAAACAAAACAAAACAACCAAACAAACAAAAAATCAGTCACATTTTTCAAATAAGTACCTTCTTTTTTGTTTCTTATTAAAACCTAAATATGTGCAGCCACCTAAAATGAATGTCACTTTTTGCATTCACCTAGATTGAGCAGTGAAAATAAAAATATACTCTCTATGCAATAAATATATACATTTATACTATATATATTTATATGCAGTCATTTTCAATTCTCTTTTGTATGTGTTTGCGTAGTACTGCAGAATTTTGATCATGAATGAAGCAGGGCAACATTCAATTCCAAAATATTCTGTTCACATTAAAATTGAAATCATAAAACCATGTTCTGTAGATGTTGGGGCTTATTGCCTTGGTAAGCCTTTCTTGAAAATATTTGGCTTTCCAACAGTTCCTAAAAAATTGTGTACATGATGAAAACATGCTTTTTATGGAAATAAATTAAAGCAAGTCATGCAAATGATTTATGGAAAGGCAGAAAAGAACTATCCCATCTCATTTTTTTACAGAAAGAAAAGGTGTCTGATTAAATTTTGTATTTCATGCACCAGAAAGGATGATCTCAGTAATCCAAATCTTTGATCAGCTGGAAACTGACTGGAGACCATGCAGTCCTCAGAGATAGAAATAAATTAAATGCTTCCAAACTGCTGAAAACAAACTTACTCACTTAGGAGAGTGATAGAGCAAGTTTTGAATTAGATTTTGTCAGTGATAGCAGTACTCTAGTAATCTTAAAAAAAATTTGCAGGACATAGAGAAAATTCAAGCACTCAGTAGGTCATATCAAAAAGTAACAGACATGACAGATTGTGAGCCTGAATGATTATGTGACTCAGAAAATGTGCTGTAGTCAGACTTTTGTGATACAATAAATTGATATGTAAGTAGTTACTTTCCAGACCTAATTTCTCTGATCTGTTTAAAGTCAGTTTTATATAAAAAATGTGAACTGTGGGTATTGTGCTCCTCTACTTAGATTTCTGTTTGTGGTTACTCTCTGTATAGTTTTGTTTTTAGAGTGGAAATATATTGAATTTAGTACTAAATATTTCCATCAGTGTGTGTTGTTGTGATTCAGGACACTACTGAGAACAAATAAGGGAATTAAATAAAGACATATTCTGGGTATTTTTAATGGTGTAATGTGAATGTAATGGAATGAAGCCTCAGTTTCTTTGTGGGTGTTTGGTTTGGGATTGTTTTCCCCTTTTCTTGATAGTCCTAAACTAACACAGTGTACGTTCCCCCAAAACACTGGAACAAAGAGAATGTGGAAATTGTACTATTCCATCTTTCAATAGTATCTCATCAAAATGTTGTCTGAGGAAATACTGTATGGAGCAGGAAAATCTTAAGATACCAATGCAAAGCAAGAGGTTTACATAAGTAAAGTTACATATTCTATTCATCTATACAGATATTTCAGTCTTGGAAACAGAGAAGAAAGCATCCCTTGATGCTAGTCTATGGTCTGTTAGAGCTTGATCTGTAGCTTTGCAAGTTTTCAAGCTGACTAGCATTGGAAGGCATAGTTTTCAGCTTTTGTGAAGAGCAGAATGGGAATTATCGCACAGATAATGTTAGTTAAATGTTAAAACAAGTGCTGCTCATTTAGCCATCATTACTGTACTTTGAAATCAACTGAAAGCAGTAAAACTGAACACAGTCTAGAGAGGCTGTTCTTCCGACCAACTTTATGACATTCAGGAGTCTGAGTGCAGCAGCAGTTTTGACTGAATTGCACTGAAATCGGCTTTTGCAGTCTCCCACTCTCACCTCTCAGAAAGGTATGCAGAAAATACAGGTTATTGCACCACAGTGAGTAACTTGATGGACACTCTGGAATATGCAAGGCGGTTTTATTTGTTTTCTTTACTTTTCCCTTTAAAAATGTACTTCTACACTGTCATTTCTTTTTCATTCCATGGTAAGCATTCAATATTCTGAACTATTGTTGGTGTGTTAATCATCAAAAACCCAGAGGACAAAAGGACTGTGCATTGATATAAGCCAACAGGGATCAACACAAAGCCGTAACTCTATGTCCAACCTAACAAATCCTAACGAGAGTCAGTGCTAATTAGCATTATGTCATGCCAAAATGAAAACACTCTTCTACTCTGGGCCCCATGTTATTCCCTGTGCAAGTTTGCTGAGGTAGTGAC
>VZTM01027324.1:316-12980 GCA_013400555.1 Jacana jacana
TCAGGAAAGAAGGCATCTTTCACACAAATTTAAAAATATTCAGAGCAAGATCTAGCTCAATTGCTGGTAATCTAAGAATGAAGAGTCCACAACAATTTTTACATATCTTTCCATTTTTCAACAAGTCTGAATTCTCATTAGAGGTGAAATTTTCTTTTATATTTGGGAATCACATGTGAGATTTATTGGAAATCTTGCGGGAAATGAGAAAATATTTTCTGTAACATAATGTTTTCATTTTTACTCCAAGGGAAAAAAAAAACAAACTATCAGATAAAAATCATTATAAAAACACGGATTCAGCACTCATTTTTACTCTGGGTAACGGAAATGCACAAAAGTAATTTCACTGGCTGTAGTGGGACTAGTCTTATTGCAAAATGTTAGTCATTCTAAGGAGGGTTTGAGAACATGGCACAAGCACAAAGCTTTCCTGAAAATAATTTAAACTGCACAAGTTTCCTTTTGAAATAACTATGCTTTCTTGATTTTTTTCTGTCACTAGAGAAGCAGAATCATTGCCATTAGATTTCCCAAAACCAGCACCTATGCCTTCAAAATCAGAAGAACTTGTTCACAGTAGTTTTTCACTACAAAACCTGATATTTGAGTCCATTATTATAAAGTACAATGGTACAGAGTCATGCAAACCACATGAAAGAATTGTGATAAATAACAAGATAACCAGGCAAAGAAATTCAGGGAGAAAGTAACACGGTAAACTTAAGCAAATGCATATTATTCTATTCCTTTTAAAAATTATTTTATCATATTTCTTTTAATTTGCATGAATTATGCTTGACTTTATGTTTGTATACATATATATGTATGTATATATGTAGATATGATTTCTGTTGATGAACTTAGGCTGTTTGATTCATTAAATTCATGTACCTTCTAATCTTGTGTAACCTGTAACTCCTGGATTCAAAATGTTAATTTTCATTAGTACTATGCTTACTTTTTCTTTCAAAACAGAAGTATTGGGATTCACACTTATCCCCAACTCAGACTTTTTTGCACTTTACGTCTTGGTCATCTTCTCAGGAGCAAATATTGAATAATGGAATATAAAGGAAATAAGAAGAATTATTTTGGTTAGCACTGAGGATGTTAGATCGTTATACTTTTAAAATTTCCTTTATTGAACACCCTTACACAACCCCCTGCTTTATTGAATTAGTTTTTAAGAGGTGACAAAGCATAAATGTCAAGTTCCGCACCACTGATTGATCAGAATTTTCTGAAATTAATGGCTAAATCTAATAAGGTCTGCATATATTCATATATTGCTAGATAGGCTTGTATACATTATTAATTGCCTTAAATGGAACTGTTAAAAATCTGCAAATTGAGATAATCTTCTTATGAGAGATTGTTTTATAGTTAATCTAAAATGATGGAAAGGTTTTCTATTTCCATCCTCAAACATAAAATTATTATCCACAATTTTCTCTATTTCAAAGCATCTTTTGTTGGGTATCATTTATAAAAAGCATGCTTCAAATTTGGACAAGTAATTTAGGAGCTCTTTCTCAACACACTTATATACATTGGAGAAATGATTTCAGGATGTTTTTTTTGAAAATTGGAGTGTCTAAGCAATAATATGCACGGCCCAATACTGTCATATTCTTCCAGGCAGAATTTTCATGATGCTGGTGGTTATTTCCCTTGAATAGGGGTTGTGAGGGTGAAGCAACCTGAACACCATTTAGCAACTAGAAAATGTGTACTTACATAAATCTCTCTGACATTTGCCTTTTCATATCAGGAGATTCTAATATGTTTGTATGAGACAGGGAAAACTGAATCAAATGTGATGTTGTCTTGATGTTGCTACTACTCTTACTACTGAAAGCTGTGAAATTTAAATATAAAAATTTGCATTTAACTGGCAAAGAAATACACTGGCCATCACCTGAGGCATTCCATTTTGCAGTTACAGAAATATATTTCCAGAGAAATATTCATGGCTGTTTATGGTATTATTTAAGTATTCAAGGCCCATTTATTTTATGAACATTGGTGCATTTGTGCAGAGAAATTGGAAGACTGGGAAAGTGGAAGCCCTGTTCTACTCCTGGCTCTGACACTGAGTGACTCCATATCTAAGACCATGTCAATTCAACCCTCTGTGAAATAATATCTGTGTATGGGATCAAGACAATACCACCCATCTCCTTTTGTAATCTTTCTGAGCTTGTAGAATGAAGATTATAACATACTTCACTTCCTATCTTTTCTTTAATTACATTACATACTACATATTAAAAAAATATGTCAAAAATATCATATTTTGGAGACTCTTTAGAAACTGTAGTATACATCCAGAATTTTTCCTGTTTTCCTGAAGTTAATAACAATTTTTTCCTTGAAGTAACCAAAGCCCAGTTTCACTAGGATTTTGCTCTGCAAACACATAACATGGGCTGATCAAGATATGTCTCTCCTGTTCAGTCACGCTTGACAAGTAGGCCTCAATGCCTCTGGGTTTTTTTATTATCATGTACAGCTGCTGAAAGTTGGGATGGTAAGTTGCCTTCTGCCATTCAGCAATTTCTCATTTCTTTTAAAGGCAGAAGGAAAAAGTTATTGAAATAACACTTGATGGCTTTTACAAAGATTCTTTTTGTTCATTCTCCTTTGTTTTATTTTCCTTCTTCTCCCTTTTTAGCATTTTTTTTTTTATTCTGACAAATGACTTTTCATAAGCTCTCTCACTCACATGCAGAATGCAGTTAGCTTTCACTCAGACATCCCTATTCATTTTCAAATATTTGCGCTTCTGCAGATAGCATTTGCATGTAACACCTGCTGCAAGCCTTAGAAATTCAGAAGGCATTCTGATATGAGTGGGAGATGCATTTTTTTACTAGGCTTTTGCTCCAGTTGCGTTCTGCAGTTAAATAGTACTGACTACAAGAAAGAAACATATAAAATTATATATCTATATTGTCTTATACACAGATCTATAAAGCCCTTTGCTTTTTATAAGCAAAAGATTTATGCAGGAATTGAGAAAATTTTTAAACAGTGGTTATTACTGATTTTTGGTTTTCAGTAAGATCTTACTGTATCTCCAGAACAGTTTGCAAAATTGGGAAAAGAAGGGGAGGAGGAAGAAAGTGAGAACAGTTCTGTGTTTCTCTATAACTCCAAAATTAAGTGCAAGATTATGCATTTATGTTTTACACTAAAATAAATGAAAATTCTGAAGCAATAATTGTTTCCTCGTGTGTCCTGTTATAATCAGGCTTTGGACAAGTCAACAGGAGACATCAGTCTACCTTGCTTTATCTTCTGGACAAACTCATCTGCAGAGGAAATTGTCAGTCTTGTTACCTTCTAGCTCTACTTCTCAATGCTTCTGCCAGTAGATTCCCTGCAACCCTTGCTGTGCAGCTTCAGAAACCATGTCTTGATGTCAGGGCACAAGTGAATATCAGAATTAAGTTGTATACAGTTGTTTCTGCGGCATTGTGGGTGATACCATTTAAACTAGTGGATTTAGGTTATTACATTTAGTTTGGCAGATAAGTCGGGAAATGAAATCATCCTTTTTGGCTGATCCAATGATGAGAGGGTGTCTCTGCCAACATCGTGGAACTGCCGCTGAGATCACCATCCTTGTAGACGAGCAGTCAGGTGAGGGGAGACCACAGATCCCTGTGAATGGGCTGCTGTCAGGAGGGGAGGACAGTTTTTATAGAATGGTCACTTCTTCAGACAAGTGTGAAAATGCTGAAAGCCCAAAGCACTTTTATGACGGAGCTGCACAAAGCATACGGCAAAACTGTTTTTTTCCACATTTCATCTCCAAACAGGTTTTTTGTGTTTAGGTGAGTTCTACTAGTTACTTATACAACATACTTTTTCACAACAAAGGCTGCAAAATAGCCTCTGAAATTAAATACTTTACTTTGTTCATACGATTATTTAACATGACTTAATTTTTTTTTTTCTTGTTGAAATCACCTTATCAAGTTTAAAAAGACTTGATAACTAATTTAGGTACAAGTTTAGTATTTAGTACTGATACAGTTAAATTTCCTCATTCATCTTGTTTATCTAAGTTAAAAAAAAAACAACAAGAATTATTTCTTTCATAGGAATTTGGTCATATAACATAACCTTGTAAAAGTTCTATATTTTTGCTAACAGAAGATCGCATTAACTGTAAACACATTTAATTCTATGTTGAATTTATATTATTATATATAGAAAAGGAAAATTGACAGAAAAATGTACTTTACCTGTCAAATTGATGCATAGGTAACGATATGCCTTTTCAAAAACTAACATAGTTCTATAGAATTTTTAATAATCATAAAAAAAATATAACATTCTCAACTTTTGCAATTGAAATTAATATTTTAGATGTGGAAATTGACTCAGAAACAATGACTTTTAAAGATCTGTCATTCGCAATTCCTATAATTATCACCAATATTATTTATTAAACAAAGCTTTTGATCCCATTAGAGAAACTATTGCAAGTATTACACATGCTTTTTTACCTATATTTGTCCTTACCATGAGAAACTGGTGTAATACTCAGCAATGAATTATAATGCTGCTCTGAATTAAGTAAAATATAAGTTTTGTCACTGACTTTAATCGGAGCAAGACTGATATGTTGCTTGCACATTTGTCTACTGAAAAAGTATGTCTTCACATAGTACTGATCAAAGAAAATACCACTTTATTTTCTGACCTGCTACTTAAATCTGCAAGAAGATGAGTTGTTACTGCATGCATATTGCCATACAACTGCAAAGGACATCGATTTCTTTGTAGTTCATATGCATCATTCTTTGTTGAAGCCCATAGAGTGAAATTGAGTGGATGTGACTGCATGTTTCTTGCATGTGAAAAGAAAAAGCAAACTGTCATTCATTGAACAATTGATTTCTGCTGGTTACTTAAAATCAAGTGGTCAGTTCAACCTTTTATGCTTTCTGACCTGCTTTCTATGCTAGTGTCTGATTACACGTATTAGGCTGAAAAGGTCTTTCAGTAACACTTCTGGAAAACAGCCTTACACTTTCAGCCTGTTGACTTTGACTTACCAGTCTTTCTGAAACCTGAGCTGCCACTTTCCCTTGTAACACATATAAAAACATACCAATTTTTCTACTTCCACTGAAGGAAAACAAAACAAATCATCTGTACTCCATTCTTATTAGTAATAAAGACCTCCTCCTTTTTCACCCTTCTTTAATGGGTTTGTTTGGATTAGGTGTTTTCAATAAAAATAAATGTGAAAGAAAGAAAAGAAGATAGCTTCTGTGTGGACAGGTAAAAAAGCACCCTGCATACAAGTTAGGCATGTTATTGCTGCTATATTGCAGTAAAAGATGAATGATGTCTAATAGCTTGCATGCACACCGCTAGCTTTCTAACATGCACAAGCAGTTGTCATATATTCAGCAACAGGAGTTTAGATATTAGCAATTTAGTACAATTATTTTCTCTCTGAACTGTATAAAAGAAACCTCCCCAAAGTTCTCTGCTGACCCTGCCCCCAGCCCTCTTCCTGCAAAAGTATCTGTAAGGCATCTTTAACGTTTTAGGCACTTTTAAAGAATGCCTGTACTCTTTTGCTGTCAACAGTTTCAGCGCTAAAGAAAGTGAATCTACTCACCATGCCTCTCAGTGTGAGCCTAGCTCTGTCTGTTCAGTGCTGCTGCTCTGCTTCCTCTCTTCTGCCTGTTACTGTATCTCCAGCGTTGTGTCTACTTGATTCTAACTAGGGCTCCCCCTCTCCCAGGATCACTTTTAAGTCAGGCAGGCAGGGAGCTGAAGCCAAAGGGACTCTCTACCTGATTGGCTTCCGTTCAGTGCCCCTGATTAATAAGAAACGTCCCTCACAAGAGAGAGATGTCGCTGCTGATAGAGCCGCAGTGCTCAACATGAGGTTTGGGGATGGTGCGGGGCTGGAACGACAGCTTCGCCAGCCATACACTGATTTGCAAGTGAATGCAATGGGAGGGTTCAGAGAGGAGGGCTTTGTTAAGGACCCTCTTATTAACTGAGACTTAAGTACAGAGACTCATGCTGCGATCTGAGTTTAATCTGCTTTCAGTTTTAACAATAAGGGGAAAGGCATATCCATAACCTGTGCATTATGTGGAGGAAAAATTTATCTAATTATCTGCACTAGCAATGCAGTGTCATTTGTGTGCACATACTCATTGAAGAATGCGAAATTATCCTGTAACACTACAGTGACAAATGATTTTAGGTGAAAAGAAGGCAAGGTGTGGGAGATTTCCCCCTGTACACAATAGGTTTACAGCACTGGTGCCACATGTAGCCATTGATAATGATAGGCTCCTCACTGTACCTGAAAGTGGCCATAATACAAAGTTGCAAAGTTTCAGGAGTTGTGGATAAGAATACTCAGTTCATTCACATAAATATATAGGTTTGCCAGTAATGAATTTCCTGTTTCTTAGTGCAGCCTGCTTGGGTACAAGTAATCACTGCTCCCTATTATGTCACCAGATGTTCAATATTACAGAATGTTGTGGTTTGCTTGAACTAGTGTCTTCAACTGAAGCATAAGATGTTGCCTATTAAAATGGGAGGAGTATTGCAAGTTTTGGATCTGCTATTGTGTGTTTTTGTGGGCTTCTGGATGGTAATTTCAGCCAAGAATGTAGGATAAAAAATTACAACTGGACTTCTAGGAACTGGTATTTGGAATCACTTTCTATATAAACAAAAGCTGAAGATAGATTTCATCGGATATCTGTTGTGAGCACCAATAGAGTAACGTGAAATGCTGCGAGTGTAGTTCTCTGGACTTGTAGCGTAGTTGATTTAATACCAAAATTTCATCTTAGGAAGGTGGATAGTGAGGCTAGTTTCTAATTATGAAATATCATTAGGGCTATGACTTCAGTAATTGGGGTAAAGGAGAACTCTGTTTATTCTGCTGGAGAAATTTTACTGTAACAAAAAGAATGTTTACATCAAATAGCCAGTTGAGAAACCTAAGTAAATTATTCCTTTTTCTTTGTGCTCTTATTATTGCTTTAATACAACCATTGATGAGCTCAGCAGGCTCATATTCACAGCACAGTCTTTTTAATGAGAACCATTTCACCATTAAATCCCATTTAAAATGATTAAGGGATTGACGCAATTCATACAGACATCAGTCAGAGCCTTCCTATTGATTTCAGTGGCAGATAAATTGAGCCCTGAATGAACTAAATCTTCTCTGAGAATGCTATACATATATTAAAAAAGTATTTTCATATGTGTAACTTAATGCAGAATTTGGTCTAATATTTTGAAAATCGAAAAGCAAAATCCAGATCCTGAAAAAAATAAATTACTGTACCTCAGCCAAAATGTATAAAGTAAAGTTTTAATTGTATTTTCATCCACTTCAGTGTGGAACTTCTGGAAACAAATGTTAAGTATCATTTTGGACTTAGTAATTACATGGGAGAGTAAAATGAAAAGCTACAGACAAGTGTTTGTCTCTGATGTCTTATGGTCCCAGTGCAGTTTTGTGTCATGTGGATCCTAAAAGATATTTTCTTAATTGGAAGATGTCTGGATGATAAAAAGGCACAAGTAATGGCTCTACTTTTTTTCACTCTTTTGGCTGCTCTTTGGGAACATTGTGGCTATTCTAATCAATATTAGGAGACCATCCAGGTTCAGAGGAATCCCTGAAACTGGAGAGATGTACAAAATGTCTTTGCACAATACTTCCTTGAGCTTTTGAAATCAATATATAGTGGCAGCTGCAGGACTGGCCTCTGTTTTAAAGGTAGGCATAGATCTATTCAATACCAGGCAGAGGACACTCAGATAAATGGGAATGGATCTGTTTCTGTAGATGTCATCTACAAGTTTGTATTAAAACAAGCTGTATTATTTATATTAGATGGTATAATGCTTTCATAATGCACATAAATTTTCATGGTGTGATAAATATGACACAGTAACTGCTACAGGGGAAAAAATTGAAATTACGTGCTATATGTAACGCTTATACGTTATGCTTACAAGTATCTGAAGGGTGGGTTGAGAAAGAATGAAGCTGGACTCTTTTCAGTTGTTCTCAGTGAGAGGACAAGGGGCAACAGGCACAAGCTGGAACATAGGAAGCTCCATTCAAATATGAGGAAAAACTTCTTTATGGTAAAGGGTGCCAGAGCCCTGGACCAGGCTGCCCATGGAGGTTGTAGAATCCCCTTCTCTGGAGACCTTCAAGACCCGCCTGCATGCAGTCCTGAGTAACGTGCTCTAGGCAACCCTGCTTTACAGGGGAGTTGGACTAGATGATCTCTAGAGGCCCCTTCCAACTCTGACAATTCTGTGACTCTGCAATACAGTCACAAACAAGGGTCTCTTCTAATGCAAACACTGTAGCATGATGGGAGCAAAAAGTTTTGCAATATACACTGCAAATGAAATATACATCAAAAGTAGGCTAAAAAGAAAAAACACGTAGGTGTGACAGCAGATAGGGAGAGATGGGTGGAAATCTGAGGCACATAGAAGACTACTCCATATAGGGGAGGAAAACAAAATACTCCCTCTGAAAAAGAGTGGGCAATGGAAAGAAATATGGAAAAGCAAAAAGTGCATCAAAAGAGTAAGGCAGGATTGTTTTTATTGCAAGACAGGCTATACTTCAGTTTTACATTTTATGAAGTCTTTTTTTGAAATCAGGTCTTTTCCACTTTGATCCCTATTCATCTTCCTTCTTTTACCTTCCTAAAGATTTGTCTGCTCACCTCCATGGGAGGCAGTGATTACATACCCAATCTTCATTGACGTTCTGAACATTTCCTTATTTCACAGAGGCTAAGATCACTTCGCAGTGCATGGCTGGTTGCCATGTTAAATCATTTTGAGTTCAATCACTGTTACCCATCATTTTTTCTTTTCCTGACATGTTTACACTTAGCTTGTTTAGGTAAAAACTCAATGGAAATAAAACTTCAGAACAGGAAAGGAATAATCTATTTTTATCCCTAGGTTTTTTCACCTATATTCAGTCAGCAGATGACATCAGAAATCTGCCAGTGGGATTTTGATCTTTCATGCAATCTCTTCCCATACTTCTGATAGGCCAAGTCAGGCCAGAGTTCTCACAAATCTGTGTTCCTGCAGATGTCCTAGGGTCTGTAAGGAAAAATTGATCTGGGGTTTGGTAGTAACAACTTTCCTTCAATACACCACTTATATGAGTTGTTTCCATTGTCAGAAATCTTAAATATGGATTTAATCTTTTTTCAAATGAGAGACTCTATGTGATACCAAAAAAGAACAGAGCTGAACAGAATGGAACAATCAAGAAGCACATAAATAAGAAAAGCTCCCTAAGATTCACAAGAACAAAGCTAACAGTTGTGCAACTGCAGCTCTGTTCAGTTTCCCCAGAACCTTTGATAGTCTGAAACATAAAGAAACTGCATCAAATAATTACTGCTAGTTGAAAAACCAGTTCTAAACACATCTGTATTTTCACTTATTCAGTCATTTAAAAAGAATGCTATTAGCTTCAGTTCCAGCTTTTTCACCGAGTTTTCTTCTCTCTTTCTGTGAAAGACTAGAAATTATTCATTTGTTAAAGAATATGATGAAGTGTATGACTTTGAAAGGTTGTCAGCACATTACTAAATCAGACCTGACAAGCACCGGATTTTGGCTTCCCCCCTTTGATATACATAGGATAGGGCATAAGAGAGAATAAGAAATCCCCTGCTCCTTTCCCAGTTTTGAACCTCTTCCTTTGGTACAATTATGCAAGGAACAGGCACTTTGTCTTGTCTGAAGGAGAATTGCATTTCTGTATACAGTTCCCAAAAAAGACATGAGAGGAGGGAAGATGTGTACTTGGGAGGGGTGAAGAACATGTAGCAAGACCAAAACGTGGTAAGAACAGTTAGACATAGCTGAACTTTAAGATGTTTAAAAATATAGCAAATTTAAAACACATACATAAGAGAAGCCTGTGCTGCATAGATCATTGGATGAGGCTAACATGTTTCTGGACTCACTTGTGGTTCTCAGAAATACAGTTGTAAAAACTTTAGTTAAAAATATATAGAAAAACAAGTTTCATAGCTTAATCTGTACGTTCTATTTACAGCATTTTAAGGTAAGTTAAATCCCTACATATGAATTTTTCACAGCTCAATAAAAAAACAATGATTTTTTTTTTTCTTAAGTAGTTAGCACAAAATGGAGTTATTTGCATACACACAGATGCATATGCATATTTACATGTGTGCACACCTTCACCATTTGTTTCTATGAGTAAGTTTGTTATACCAGTAAGTTTAAAATATAATATTAAATTAACTTGATTTCGTGGGTTAAATAGGGAGAAAAACATTTTGAGAAATCCCTAGAAGTTCAGAACTTATTAATTTGTTTTGAATTAATTATTTTTGTTATCCCTAAATTAGTCATATTGATCTTTTCTATCTTTTTTTTTTTTTTCTTTTTCCCTTGGTCTACAGGCACACTGTTTCGTAATATTAAAATAAGATAAATCTGGGCTAGGTTTTGCTGAACTAAAGTTTTAAAACATCTGTTCAGATTTTACAGCAATAATGTTTTAATGTTTTCTTAGCATTTAATCAGTCCAAAGCTGCTGAAGATTTTGAAAGTAGATGGTAACCAATGTAAATATGTATAAAAATTAAAATGTTCGAATCTTCAATGAATTTACCAAAATTATCATAGAAGCGTCATTTATTGCATACACAAAAAATAAAGTGAAATATACTTAAGAGGAAACAAATATTGGATGAAAGACACCTAATACATGAAAAGAAAGTTAAGGTAGTCATTTACGTGTCAGTGTGAGTACCAGGCTTGGTTTCAAGTCATAACTCGTTTATAATCTGACTTATTTAACACTTTATATTTGTCTTATATAAACAATTTTTACATTGCTAAATAGACATGATCACAATCTTTAACACAGGTATTTGTCTTGGAAATATTAGTTTACTGAAACTATTGACAAGTGTTGGTTGATTCTTGTTTATTTCCTGTATTAATTCTTTAGGGAGAAAATTATGAGCATATGATTCATGCATGAAATGAAATATTTCAAAATTATTTAAATGCTCTGTTTTGATTTATCTAATCCAAATAGATTTGCTGGAGTTATTTTGGTCTGTAAATTATTTTGAAGCTGTTTTACTTGAGGATAGGACCTCTTATTTCTCTGATATTTGACAAATCACATTGAATGCAATTTTTTTTTACCTCCCTGCAGTAATTATCCAATTAGTTGTAATAGTAATACCCTTCTATGAGTGTACTTTTGAAAAAAAATTGCTTCAGTTGAAGGGGTGAAATAATCAAGTTAAATATTTTTTTGGTACAGGCAAGTACAGTTAAGGCAATAATTTGATGTGGATATCATCTTGGTTCAACAAATTGATCTGAAACTACTCCCATCCTCATTCATGTACACACACACACACATACACAAAGAAAGTAACTGATTAACTACTACCTAATTTTTTCAAGGCAACAATGGCACTCTTTGATGTTCAGAAGTGACACAAGCAAGTAGTGCGAATGTCACCTGCTCGCTAGAGAAACAATGAATCCTAGGCAGTGAAGGTGCATATACCTATGGTATTTGGACTGGTACTTATTTGTAGAGGTATATATTAAAGGGACAATATTAAAATAAAATTTCAAAGTATTAACTTAAATGGAATTTTAGAATATCAAATCAGTGATTTTTTAAAAAACCCACACTATTTTGTGGAAATCAAAATAAATAGTGTGATATTTCTGACTTGCTAAGGAGCAGCTAAAAAGTACTTCAGCTTCAAGGGAAATTTTCATCCATCGTTCCGTGGCTGGAGTCCATATGAGTTTTGTACGTACATTGAAAAAATTAACCTTTCAGCTGCCATTGCTTTATAAGCTTGATGCCTATATTGCTTGTTAACAGTGTGTGATATATGACAGTTGTGAAAAGTTACTGAAAAAAAAATCGTGGGAGGGGATTTGTTTTCCTCTAACATTGAAGAAGCAGCTGATTAGAAAAAGAGAAGTAGCTTTTTAGAAAAAGAAACAAAGCTCTGTCAGATGATGTTTTTTTCCTTGATATGACAAAGGTAAAGAACAATCCCAAAACTGAATAAATTGACTTTCATTCTTTCTACATTGGAATAAACATACATAGATAAATAAGACTATTAACAGAGATCTTAATCTATCCATGTAGAATATTTCCAGACTTTTCCAATGTTACTCTCTGCTTATGGATGTAAAACAATGCATAAATGCATAATCTTCACAACAAATGCCACTGCTGTCCTCCATCAGGTTGGCAAATCCCTATTCTGTTTACATCAGTTTATTTAGATGAACCTATACACTTTCTGTGTGGTAATGCTTAAGTTCCTTTCTGCTATAGTCCTCAGAGAATAATCAAAGTCTGTAATTGAGCTGTAATTGGATCTTGAGATGGAACTAATTTCACCTGTTTTACTGGTCCAGAAGTTAGGCAGCCACTTTAAGATATTTCATCTATCATCACTGGAAGGAGAAATATGTCTCCAGAGGAAGATTCATCCCATTTTAAGATAGCTGTCTAAGATATTTGAAGAAAATTGGAGTTGCTAAGCAACCTCATCTGTATTTTTTTTCCTTT
>VZTM01027334.1:0-35291 GCA_013400555.1 Jacana jacana
TCTTTCTGCAGGTTTAAAGATTTTAGAAGTTATAATTCGTTGATTATGCAACATCCATGGTCACAAGCATCTGATGGTTGCATATGGGGATTTAGATAAACTCCATTTTTTATGCTACTACATAAAATAAGATACAAGCATGTAACTTGCTCAAAAAGGGGAGCACCACAGCAGCTTTGTATGCAGGATAAGCTCCCTGCCCTCTCTGAAGTGGGGTAGAAACAATCCGTAAGAGGGGATGTACTGTACCATGCACCCAAGCACTCAGGGACAGATGCGATAAAGCCAAATTTTCTCAGCTGGGCAGAAACAAGGGGAGCTGTGGTCAAGATTCAGCTCTGCAAGTTACAGGAAGCTTATGAACAGTTAATAATAAGAAGTCTTTCTGGCAACTGTTTCATGTATGTATGCAGATAATCTATCCATTTGCAGACCAGGTATATCCAAGGCTCCTGAAACTTACTCCTAATCATCAAAAGACATGCTTATACATCACAGAGCTTCATTATCAGAATGCTAGCCTTCTGAATTCTGCTGACAACCTCAGCTGTTTGTTTCAGTCCATTCAGCTCTATGAACACTGGAAAAGATTAATAAATCCTATTCTATACTCTTTCCTGTTCCCAAATATCAAACATTTAAACCCAGCCATTACAAATGCAACATCTACTTAATGGCACGCTTTGTTAAGCAACACTGTTCAGTCGTCCTGAATATGCCAGGAATCCAAGAAAACAACTTAAAAGAAAATTTAGGAAAATTACTCTGACTCATTCGGTTTGTTCCGTTTATTCTGCCATGATGAAACACCGAGCTGTAAGAATGAAGGCTTCCAGGGTGCAGTAGGGAATTCATGTCAATGCTCACTCTCAAACACGTCACTGCACTGTGGTATCTATTATTTTCCCAGACTCAGAATAAACAGTTTCCTTCAACAGTTTGCTCCTCCTAAAGGTGAGAGAGCAACACAATAAAGAATAAGGAAAGTCAAGAAAATATCTACCACTGAAATAAACAACCTCAAATCAAACAAAACACAATCCCAAATGACAAAGAAATAGAGCAGTGAATTTAAATCAGAAAAGAAGTTTGGTTGACTTGTCTTGATTCTTCCTGGATTTTTTTATGTTGAGATGAGATCAAGTTCTTTCAGTTCAAAACTCTTCACATTTCCCCTTCCTATTCCTCTTTCTTTTACACATTGCCTCCTTTAGATCTCTTTTCCTTTCTGCACTCATTGTCTGTGTCTCATCCTGGCTTTGAACTTTCTTGCCAAGCATCACATTTATTTTAAAGAAAGCTTTTCTTCTGTGATTCTCAAGCCATCTAATCAATTAACACAGCTAAACTCACATAGTTTTTAACCCAAAGTTCACTATGTCTGTTTCAAGGCAAACTCCAAAGACAGTGTGTAGATTTGTGTTCTCAAACGCCCTTATACACTGTAGCTCCTTCTAGTGCAATATGCTGGGATTAATGGCTTAATTTCTAGCCAATTTCTTTTCTAATTTCATCTGGCTTTGTTTCACACTTTCACAATCCAGTATCTCTGTTGGCACTGCAGGAGTAAGTCACATACAGAATGTTGTGTTTAGATGGTGCAATCTATTGCAGAATACAGACAGAAATAGAAAATGCCAAAGCATGTGCAGAAGTCATCTCATAACTTTGCCAAGGCATTCTGGGGTTTTCTTAAGCTGAGTAGTATTTGCAGAATACACATCAATATTTTTTGTTTTACATAATGAACGTGGTCTGGTTAAAATCATGTTCTTCCTTTAGCACAAACAAACCACAGCCTCTACACCTCCTATATCTAATCCAATGCAGCAAGGGAGGGAAGAGAGAGGGAAGAGATACTGCAGAAAGGCTGCCTAGCTGCTGTTTCTTGACTTTCAAGAACTGGTGGTCTTACACAAACCATACAGGGGAAAAAAAAAGTCGTATCTAGAATCTGCTGGGTGCTAATTTGACATGGCAAAGAGATGAAAGTTGGATTCATGCTAGTTTCAACATCTGAGGATTGGAATGCAGCCTACTTAGCATAGAAGTCAAACAATTCACTGGCAATAGATTACTTTCCACTTCTAGATCTGCTAAATAAATAGAAAACTAATTAACAGTGTAGTATGGCAGATGTAGCAGGTTTGAATTTCATTAGAGCACTGGCTAAGAACTTAAAGAACTGAGAAGTTGTTATATGTCCTAATGTCTAATGAATCTTTCATACCACCTTTTTCGTGGGACAGACAAAATACTATCTTTGTGCCATCTGCATAAAAATTTCCTAATACATTTCCACTTAAAATAAGATTGAAAGTGTAAGCCCTTGAAATTATTGCAGGTATTCTTTTCATTTTCCATAAAATTACTTTGGTTCCAAAACTGCAGGGTTGTGTATCTTCGCCTTATGCATTTCTGTTCAGCTACTTAAAGCTTTTTTAAAATGTGTTTTTCACAGGGAGTTTTTATGTTTCATTATCTATATTTCTTTCTCCCTGATGAAAAGTGTAATAGGTTGTATTTCCTGGAGTAGTTAAGAACAAAGATCACACAAAGGAATACTTATACTCACACTCTGAAAGGGAAAAAAAAGGCACTTATTTTTAGACTTTTTCCCCCTAAACACACATTAAACTGAACTTCCTATATCCAGAATTGCATAACCAGATTTGGCAGTATTAATTAACAATAAAACTAGTGTTTTGCCCCATAAGAATCAATAAGATAATTATGTTACTTAGGAAATGGCAGTCATATGATTTTGCTTTCAGTGCATAATGAATAACATGTAGTTCTGTGCAACAAAAAGGTTTTACAAACCAAACCAAGCCATAGGACCTGTCTGAAATTCTTACAGGGAAGCCTGATTGAAGTCCTGTAGCAACTACCTGATTTTACTATGTCTTACGGGCATGCATATATGCTTGCAAACACATATTCTTTTAATCAAGGAGTACCGAAATTCTTAAACCATCTACTCCCAGGAGGTAGTTTTGGCTGGCATGCAGGAAATACCAGGACCATTTCTGTATTTTAATATTTGGACCTTGGAACATTTTTGTCACACTCCACATAGCTTCATTCCTAGGCAAAAAAGAATTAAATGTCTTTCAAGTGGCCATTATAAAGCTAAGTGCTGTGCATAAATATGCATGAGAGGTCATTATTGCCAAGAGATGATGCTTTAAAGGTTCAAGTGTCTCTTACTAAGATATCCCTACTTGCTCTATAGCAGTAGAGCAAGTAGTAGAGCAAGTACTTGCTCTATAGCAGTAAAGCAAGTACTTCTAAGGTACAGCTGCATCTCCAGAAACCGATTTCTGGTTGTTGGGTTTTACCTCTTCTTTTTTTTTTTTGTGGGATCTCCCAGTGATCAAATACAAGCCTCAGCAGTGGGCTGCCCAGACTGGATGCTAGAAACCACCCCTGTAAGTTGCTGTACTGCCTTAGGGACTATCTATGTCACAGGCCTAGCTGGGATCCCTATCAGCCCTTGAGAAACAGGAATCGCCACTAGAAGATCAGCAAATCAGCTGCACTCCTCAGCCTTTGCTTTCAGTCTCAGCAGAAGCCAGCTTTGGAATCAAGTAAATGTCTGGGATCCTCTTTTCCACAGCAATCTGCTTGCAGCCTGCTGCACCTTACATTCCCCAGTCAGACGTGTCTGAGAAGCAGCCACCCTGCCCTGGGCTGCTGTGGTGGCAGGCAGGGTGGGAAGGTGGCAATGCAGCAGCATGGCTGGCTTATTCACCACCAGCTTTCCAAGAACAATGGGGCAGAGCAGAGCAATGAGCGAGGCGTTGAAATCGAAAGAGCAATCGTGGGTGTGATAGCAGGGCTGAGGAATGCAAACATACTTTGGATTTCAGTCTATTCTTTGACAAGGCAAGACCCAGAAAAGATCACGCAGTCGATATATTCAGACACAAGTCTATAGCCTGCTGCTTTGGGTTGTTGATTTTTTTTCCAGCAACACTAAGCAGTCACATCTTCCTTCAAGTGATTACTGAAGGAGCTGCACACAGTCAGCAGCTCTCCGGGTCTTGGGGTAGACTCCCATTGACCGCTATTTTCAGTAGTTCTGTTGTGCACAGGATACCTACAGTGGCAACAGATGCACTTGTCAGATGTCACATTTACTGTATATTTCCCCTGCCCTTTTTTCTTCCCCCACGGTTCTTCCGGTGGGGATTTTGGCTCTCGTGTGCATATTAGCTTGGTGTGATGTCATCCTTCCAACTGCATAAACCTTTCCAAAATGCTTGTCAAACCTAGAACTGTTGCGGGGTTTTGTCATTTTTCTTTTTTTCTTTCTGAAAGCATGTGGGTAGAAGTATGAAATACGTATTTCCCAGCCTTTACTCAGATGCTCTCTTCTAAACACAGGGTAGTCTGGAGAAGGAGACTGCATGGTCCCTGGCTGATGTTGCTTCTTTTCTGCCAAGTCAGTTAGTCACATCCTCTGTTACAGATGGCTGACTTGTAGATAACCCTGAGGAGCAAATAGGTTCTTCTCTCCTGATCATAAAGCTATTTTATTCCTGTGCCTCCCTCCTCCAAATCTCAGTTTCTACCATATGACACGACTGAAATGAAAGCTTGTAATTATTTTTATGTTTCTTTGTTGGTTTGGGGTTTTTTTTTTGCTTATGATTTCAAATACTTTTAGTAACATAGTCTGTGTCCCCTCGGTACATCTTAATTCCAAAGCGTGGTTCAACTTGGGAGAATACTGGTTCTTACTCTCTGGTTAATGCATCCATTTCGAGTTATTGTCTTTGCATTGATCTCTATCGATTCAGTTAAAAGACATGTTATCCTTGTTTCCATTTCTGTGAGGGAGATGTGCTTGCATTATGAGACCTTTAATGGCAAGGTTATCTTTCATGTCATAGTCCTCATCTGCAATGTATTTTACTGATTATTTTTCATGAGTAATCATCAGCACAGAGGCTGCTCACAAGCTGGAACAATCTACGTGTCTGATACTGTTCGGTATTTTGCACTTAGCTAATGAACACACCCATGCAACAAGGGTCACTGCTGCCTTGGACTGATTCTTCAGTGGTAAGGAAGGATGTCGTCAAACCAGTAAATCTATCCAGGGCACAGAGGGAACAATACCCAAAAGTATGCATTTTAATCCAGCAAAATTAAAGCTGATGTAAAGATTTGATAACATCATCTGAGAACAGCAAGGAGAAGAGCAGAACAGCTGGCAGAAATTTCCCTGCTCTTTTATAGTCAGATGTTAAGCAAGACAAGTAGAGGTTGTATGCTCAGACAAGAAGCTGTTTAGAAACATGGGAAATGGCATAGCTATCAGGAGGTTCACTTCCTCTGCACAAAGGCAGACTGGTTTCCAAAAAAACCCCTTTGCTAATGAAAATGTTGCAAATGCAGCAAAAGTAGCAAGAGATGCTTTTTTGCTGTCTCAGCAAAAGAAAAGAAAAAAAAAGGGGATGTTTTTTTTCTCCCTCCTCAACCTACATTTGCGCACTAGGACTGCAGCGACTGCTTGGCAGGCTATGCTTGCTATAGCTGGGTACAGACCTCAGCAAGCCAGTGGCAGTGGCTTCATCACCAAACTGAGCTCAGAACAGCCTGGGAGCCCATGTCTGAACACTTACTGCACTTTAGGGAAATGAAATTCTGACTCCCAAAAATAAAAAAGGAGAAATGAATCTGGCCAGCTTAACATCAATTTAGTTTTCTGCTGGTCCATAGCATGTTCTAAACGTGAGTTCAGCTGCCTTTTAAAAAGAAAATAGGAGCTGGGGCTAAGGATGTCGCAGCAGGCTGGGTTTGCCTGATAACCAGTTAGATGCATCAGCCTCTGAGAGCCTTGAAGTCAAATGTAATCTCTGGAATTTAGAGCTTCCTCTTTCCCCACCACCTTCCAGTCCCTCCTCAACAAACTATTAATTTTAAAACAATACACCCCTAGTCCTATCACTGTTTTGTATGGTCACCAAATCACTAGATGAGACAGATCCTAAAGGGAAAATCCATGTCCCTGCATTGTGAGTAATGAATGGAATTATTTCATGCTTCATAATGCCCTTGGATGGGGGGGTGGGGAGTCATACCAATTAACATAACTGGGTTTTCCTTATTACATGATGGAAATGAATGAGATGGGGGGGGGGAAGAAGATGTTATAGAGCAGTGTTTTGAAATGCATTTTGATCAATAAGTTGAGGATGCATGACTATATTGGCAAAGCTCAGCCCCTCAGGGATAAAAATTGCCTCAGTACTGAGAAAGGCAGGCTCTTTCTGGCCATAAAGACTGAACCCTATTTCAAAACATGGTTTGTGTAATATTTAAGTATAGGACAGGCCTTGTTTTTACACCTGGTGTGTTACTGCCTGAGTTTACTAAGGGCAATCTCCTAGAAGAGAAGTATATGGATGGAAGTCCATATACATCATAATGATGGAAGTATAAGGTCTTGACTGTAAATGTCTAGACTGCACAGAAGAGTTCACTATGCAAGAAGGCATTGCAACCATAGCAATGAAGCTCTAGCATCCCTCCATTTCCCACTAATCACAAAAATGCAAAAATAATTTAAGATAGGTAAATGCCAGCAGCAGTTAGGTTAGAAGTTAGGAACCCTTGTTGTCCTTGTCAAGAGAGTTAATAAAGATTTTGTCATCTTTTTGGGGGGCTAGATTAATAAAAACATGCATGAGGATGCAGCTGGCATCTCATAGTTTCCCTTGCACCTTGGTCTACAAGCCACTTACATTAACAGCTTAACAGTACCAATTTGAAAAACATAGGGACATCGATACAGTAAAATTCATTCATTAAGGGAAAACTTTCTTTCAGGGAAAAGCAAGCTATTCACAGCAGCTCGCTGTAAACATCTAATTTCAGTACCTATCTGGATCAGCAGGCTGCCTCCATAGGCACCAAAGCATTCAGCAATCAGTTCAGGGCCCTGGGACATCAGCCTTCTCTCTCTGTTCATGCTGTGGCTGCAGAAAATATTATCATTATCTCCTTCTTGTACAAAGTCATTGGGTCCTGAAGATGATTCTTGAGAAAATCCTGTTAACTAGGCTGTGTTACCTGCCCTCTGAAACTTACCCACTGTCATTTCCCCATTACCCAAATCTTTTTCTGTCTCACAGTTCCTGTTTTAATCCTCAGGTTCTCCAGCTTCACTGATCATCTACATTTTCTAAGCAGGAGAACCAAGCATTTCCTTTATCAAGGACATAACACAATTTAATTAAAGAAAGATATCAGTCCATCTGGCATAATTTACTGCAGTAAGCTCAAACATAGCATTTTCTTCTAATTTCTCTTTACCCCCATGTATCTTAATATTCTTCCATTCAAAAATTATGCCAGAGCTCTGCATACAGTTAAGGTTGACCATTTTCCCTTACTTACCTTCCTCCAGCATCCCTTTTTCTGTAGATGAATGCTGGAACCCAAAACTGCAATACTAACATGTTCAATTTTTCCCCGCTTTTCATGTCATGCTGAAATATGAACAGCAGCAGGAGGGCAACTAGGCCACATGGGCTGGTCTTGCTGGGCTATCGGCTCCCTCGGCTCTTGTTCTCTCTGTGGACCAACCACAATACATCAAAATTAGGGTTCCTCAGGAGGAATAAAAAAAAAAATCCAATCCAAGGAGGCATTACACAGTAGAGCTACAGGCTGAAACACCTCCAGGAAGAGAGCAAGCTTTGAACTCAATTTCCCCACATCCCAGCTGCATGCCCTGATTACTGGTGTAACGGGAGGTTGTGAGAAGTCAGCTGAAAGGAAAGCCTGTGACCCAGCTGTAGCCAGGCTCACGTTCCACCGCAGCAAACACCACACAGAAACAGGCACCTTATGTCACCAGGTGTCTGCAGAACTTCTGGTAGGGTAATTGCCCACTTAGTATGAAATGAGCTTTGCATCCCATTGCTAGGTAGCCATGTCTCTTCATGCACTATAAGTGCATGTGTCAAGGTTACAAACTCCATCAAAGTCTATAAAAATTAGATGTTGTAATGTTCACACCTAGTTCCTTCATTCTCTGAACCTTAAAAAAGAGCACAAACTGAAACTTGGTTACCATCCTCATATTTTTCCTATGTAGACTTGCCCCAGCTATCTCCTTAAAGGCACCTTACCTTGACTATTTTTTTCTCCAGCTTCACATTTTTTCAGCTTACATTCCATATACCAGTGCATCCACTGCTTCCCACAGGCCCCCTCCTCTTTCTTCAGTTATGGCTCTTTATTTGGTGTCCTCACTCCTTGTGCTCTTTATTCCAAGTGACAGCAGTATAGTGCTAAGAGAGTTCAATAGATAAATATATCACTCCATTATCCTCCTCTACCCTAAACAATCTCTCCTTAATTTTTTATCATCACCTGCCTTCTGTGATCAAGCCCAGCACATAAAGTCTCAGTCCTGTACCTCCTGCTTTGCACAGTGATCTCTCATGAAGCACTGAATATGTGCTCTTGAAATATGAAGATGCTAAAATTCAGATTTTTATTCCTCTTAACCCCCTTTCATCTTATTTAATGAAGTAAAAGATTTGATTTCCAGTTATATCTGCCTTTCTGGTGATGATAATCAGCTGTCTCAAGTATCCCCTGGAGATCATAGACACTTTTTTCCACATTATCTCCTTCAAAAGCCTGGGATGGAGCAATGTCTCCTCTTAATTTCCCAGGTACCTCTCCCTTAGCCAGTGTAAGTTTCCGGGCTAATTTCATTCCTTTGGTATCTATTTTTTAAAATAAATCCAGGGAGTAAATAACCCACTTTTAAAATAGTTCTTTACTTCAGTGGGTTTGCTTGATTCCCTGGAATCCTTTAGAGTTAATGATTGTTTATCTTCTGTCCTCAGAAAACATATAGAAACTGTGACAGACTTTCCACCTCTCCCTGCTGAATACTGAGGTACAAGTAGTAATTTGTTTTCCTGGTAACATCCCCCTTTTTATCAAGGTAGCCTCCGCGTTGCTCAGGAAGGTGATGGCTGTCTCCCCAAGTAACCTTTGGCTTCCTATATGCCAAATTTATGAAAACTTTTATTGTGTTCAGATCTTTTCCCATCTTCTTTTCCTGTCACAGCTTTTTGGATCATTTTCTTGCATTCTTCATTCACAATAGGCTCTTGTACCAATTCCTGCAGTGCTGACCCTGTTGATTTATAGGTCTCATATTCCTCTCTCTTTATTGCTCTCTGTGTTTCCTTGGTCATCCACAATGGTCATTTCTACTCCAAGTAGATTTATTTCTCAATGGTATACAGATTTCTTGAACTCTATGGACTATACCTTTGAGTATTTCACCACATATCCTATATCTTCACTGTCTTTTGCTGTTTGAGAATACATATGGCGCCCAGTGTTTTCTGTGAATTCAAAGCCTTTGCACTTCTAATTTTTGGGAGTTAACAAGTTCCTGATTTCAGAACTCATTAAATTTGGCCTGTGTTTTTGCATCCTCGTTTGTTAGCCCTTCTAGGTGATGCATAGCATATCTGGGCAGATGCCAAGTGCCACAATGCAAGCCCACAGCTTTAACTGTATATTCATAGTTTTTGTTATAGCTCCCATATTACATATAAGTGCTTCCCAGATATGAATGAGGTTGTTTTCACTCTACCCTGTGAGTAAAGAAGCCAAGGTAGATAAATTAAGATCCACATTTATGAATACATTTAAATGCCTAACTCTAATTCAGCTGAAAATAGAAACAGTTTTCTGGTTCTTTAAGTTGTGACTTTTTTCAGACGCCTGGCTGCTTTCCTCCAAGAAGTTTCCCATTTTCCAATGATTTCCAGCCCCTTTGTCCCACATGCAAATCCTGCCTCCACCAACACCATTTTGTTCATTCCTCATGCCCACATAATTCCCTCTCATGTTCCCCTTTGTTCTCAAACAGAAGCCTAATGTACATCTACTTAATTAATACAGCTGAAGACTGGGCCAGCCTGAAGGTGGGATCACTTCCAGCAAGGCAGCCCCTGGACTGTTAGAAGGTTTTTTTCAGCTTTCCTTGTTTTCCCACACCACCTAAACCATGGAGGACATGGATATGACCTTTTTGCTTTGCAGTGGTTTAAAGTACTTAATTCTTCAATGGTGGGAATTTGCTTCCTACACAGATGAAAAAACAAGGTGATGAACCTCCTGAACACTCAATCCCCAGTGGATACAAGAGGCAGCAGATGTAAGACCCAACAAATGTCCCTCCCAGCTCCCCACCATTTCCCCAGCCTTTGCCCTCCTGTCCATTTCCTGAGGATGCATGTTCCCCCACCAAAACAGCCCGGAGGGGAAGCCCGTCCTGGCCATGGCTGTGGGTGCTCTGGTTCAGGGCTGCAGGTTGCCTGTGGCTGACCAAACCCCTGAAGTTTGGGTACAGCCTTATCCTGGTGGCTTTCTCATCTTTGCTCTTACAGCTGTTCCACACTATACAATTTTGGCATGTTTTTGAACAGGAACCTGGAAGCCAAGAATCATGCTCCCTTTTTGGAGATCAGTCTGCAGTGTAGTCTGATCAAGACAAGTAGTCAAGAAAGTGTAGTCAAGAAAGATATTCACCTCTTCCAAATAAAGAGATGCCCGTCTGTCCAGATGATGCACTAATTCATCCCCATTGACCACTCTGAGACCAGGACCACCACCTCCCTGCACACAGGGCCAGCTCCCCAAGCCGGTCCAGGTGAAACCTACCCAGGTCTCCCACCATAGCAATCTACCCCTTGGGCTGTGGGATTTTTCTTGCTGTCTCCCTGGTTATCGGCACAGGTGATATCGGAGTATTACCTACAGATGGGCAAAAATAAGGCGGTGAGGGATTCAGCAGGAGCTCATGCACAGGATGCAGGACAGACAGAAGTGCTCTCCCAACAGACAGAGGCAGATAAAGGGAAATTAATGACAGCAGCAGGAAGGCAGTCTGTCATGGTGCCACAGCCTTGCCTTCACCTGTATCACCAGTTGATTGTGAATGACCCTGTTTCACCAGGCACCCAGTAATCACGCAGCAGCTACTGCATCAGGCAGTTTATGGCACTAGTCAGCTTGCTGTTACAATAAGATGCTAATATCTTGAACAATCAGGTACTCACCACCATAAAATAAAGCTAAACACTCTAAATCCTGCTTAACAAGCCTGCTAATGCACTATTGAAATCAATGACACATTTGAACAGTAAGAACTGCCCTGAAGCTTTTTAAAGCCTGCTGTCCTTATTTTTCGTTTCAGAAGCAGAAGTGTTGCCTCCAGGAGGGCACCTTCTGTTTGAAATGCAACGGGACCAAAAGCACAGTGAAAAGGACATAGATTGGTTGGTAACAAGTGCCAGCAAAGAGCATCCAACAAGTCACTTCATCATTCCCTACCTCAGTTTCTTCAGCTTGCAGAGCATCAGATATAAAACCAGGGATAGTCTTCTCCAGCAGTCAGGCGCTTCACAACACATGGACGGATGGAAATGCATTATTAAAGGTTACAGAGAATTATCCTTAAATTGGCTCAAGGAATGTTTGTTTACACAATGCAGACTTGATAAAGCAATTGCAGTAAAACATGTATCAAAATATGTTTAAGCAAAAATATCCATTCACAACCTGAAATATGGAACTGTGTGAGAGAATGAAAGAATGGGAACCGTATAATTGCAGACAGGAAAGGACAACGGGGAAATAATGACAAATCAAATATAGCAACTTTTTTCTCTCTCAAATGACACTTCTCATCAGCTAGCTTATGTCAAAGGAAAAAAAAGTTCTCCTGTGACTTTTATCTATTAGATTTTGTTCTCAAAACAGCTCTGGAGCTGTGGCTGCAAGAAGACCCAACTCTGCCACTCACAGCTAATAGGCTTGATTGTTCTCCCTGAAATTATACTCACAGATAGTGACCTGTGAGTCAACCTGGCACTTGGCTTTGCACTGGATAAGAAAGACCTCCAGATAAGGTGGCGTACAAGTGACTGTGCAGCCTGACAGCCGGCAGCAAAGCTCTGCCACCCCACCAGTGCTGCTGCTGCTGCCTCCCCACTCACACGAGTTACGCTGCTGACGGTGAGATAAGTCATTGCCATCCACAAAGTGCTGCTGTTTAGTATACAGTATTTATATTTTATGAATGTTAACAAGCAAGAAGCCCTGCACAACTGAGCAGTTACTAGCTCAAAAGGCTTTGTGAGATATTTTCTCTAAGGGCTCATTAATGTGGTCTTTTAATGGAGTACTTGCATATCTGAATCTTTAACTGTAGCTATAAATAGAGTTTATAAGCACTTGACAGTGTGTGGCAAAGCTGTGTTAGCAGTGCTTGCCCTGCTTTTTGCAAGTTCCATTCGCAACAGATATTTAAGAGGTGGAATTTAAACGTTTCCCAAAAATGCAGACTCTACATATACATCCTAATAACGCTGCACCCTGAGTACCATTTTCACTGGGATTAACGCATCTGGCATGTTCCCTCAATTAAGCGAGCATCACAACACCTCAACAAAACAGCCAGTATTCCTATGCTATTGAAGGGAAAATTAGGGTATAAAGAGGTCAAGCTACAACCCAGATGTTCCACAGCAAGTCAATAGCAGAGCAGGGGCACAAACTGATGAGGTCTAATTACCTGTCCTGATCATTAAGTCCACGGAGACAAAATCTGCCATTATTTTCACCAGGGCTGAAGTAGGGTCACTCCAAGCGTATAAACTACTACTACTGACTGTAGCTGGTAGCTGGTAGCTGGGTTTTCCCTCCAGTACCATCTTCCCTTGCCCTGTGAAACTACCATGCTATACTGACCAGGTGGCTTTTCCCCACCTCTTGATGATCAGTTTAGTGTAACAACATTTTAGCTCACCAACCCACATGAAACAACCTTAAATACAATTTTGCCAGCCCTAGTGAAGAACCAACAGAATTACCCAGCTTAATGTACTATACAGGAGTGTTGGTTTATGATGATATAGTAAAAGCTGCTGGAGGATCACAGCTTTTAATAAATCACCATGTAGTATTATCCATAAAATTGCCATTTCCATGCACTGCAGAACTTGTGACAGCTCTCTTATTTTGCCTGGCCACCTGAGGCTGTACCCACGTAAGGCACCCACAGCACGCTCTTGCCCTGCATGAAGAAGCCATCACAGGTCAAGCATGACAGGTTTGAAGGGCTAGTTTCCAAAATGTCAGCAACTTGAAGCATCTACCACAGCCTAAGGAACCCACAACGTGTAAGTAGGCCCTTTTCACCTGATTGTTTTTTTAAAATGGACCTCTAAAATATTTCCCTGACTAAACAGGCCCTGGAAACCTTGACAGCACCAGTAGAGGAAAACAGAGCAGCACATCCACCTTCACCTGGATTTCCACCACCCTGTTCCTAGCCAGTGGATGCACTGGCATACTTCTCCAGTTATGCAACAAGGACTGAAGCCCAGCCGTGTCCAGCAAAGGAAACAACACACAGCTCCTGAGGCCTCACTGGGAGAGGCTTTCCTAACCTACCTTCAGCACTTAGTTGTATAGTCCACCTGCTTGGACAGAACTACATATATTTACTGGGGTGCAGGCCCTGAATACATTGACAAAGTCCCTTTAAGATGACTACAGTGGATGTGTTGTCAGCCCAAGATTACATCTATTATGGGTCATTATTTGGGTTTTATGCTAGCAATTCTGAATGCTTCCATTTTTGGTTCATCTCTGATTCAACTGCAATTGAGTTTTCCGCATGCCTACATCCTGAATTTATTTTAACTGTGCTCAGTGTTTAGAAGGTAAGTGAGGATGCTATTAGCTACCAGTCTGTGTCTATGAATGATCACTTATTACTTTCTCAGTGGTTTGGTTCAGATATGTGAGAGAATATGTTAGTTTGTAATGAAACTATTATGGGCTGAATTGTTTGAGGCAGCCTGTTGTCAAATCATTACTTTTATCTAGAGCGGGGGAAAAATATCAACCAGAATAATTTATAGCTTTAAAATGCTGATTTTTTTGTGAACATGTATTAGATGCTTTTACACCACTAAAATATTGTAAACCAAAACATGATTAAATATTTAAGCAGCATTCTCTTTCCTACACAGGCATAAGTATCTATTTGTCTTCTATCACAACTTCATGCACTTAATGTATTTTCAGCATGGTGGTGTCCCACAGTACAAGCTCAGGATCAGTACCTCCTGGAGGAGGGAGTGGGTGGCTCCAAGAATATTGTCTGAGCGAAGATCTAGCAGCCATGTCCTCCTGTTAGAGCACAGAAAGCACAATAAGAGCTTTGCTTCCTCTTTAGTCACCTGTGCCCACCTACGACAGGGATACATATTCTTAATTGCTCTTTATTTAATTTGCATCTTCCTCCTTCTTCCCCACCATGAATGTTCTTCCTTGCCTTGACCTTCCTGCCCCTAGTGACTTTCTCCTCCCACATGCTACTGGTCTCTTTCCTCTCCTCCCAGAACATTTGCTCCTTTTCTCAATAGTTTTTTTCCCCACCTTCCTCTTAACAGAACAAAAACTCTCAATCCTTCAGCACTCCGATGCAGAGTGCTTCCCTCCTATGCTCATGTTGCACCTTCAGCTCTTCCCTGAAAACATTAATTTCAGAGAAACTCAGCTCCATTTTTCCTGCTTGCAATGGGCTCTGTCCCTGGTCAGATGCATTTCTGAGAATGCCCTGATGTGTGGAGCTTAAATACCACAGTGAGAAGAGAAGACAGGCTGTGGGACCAGGTCACTGGATCTGAGCAGCACTTGCCAACAGAGCAGTTTATTTCTGCTGCCTCCCTGTGTCCTGGCAGGAAGACCATTTGCCAAGACATAATTTGTCACGACATTTTTGCTGGTCAGCTGGGATCCACCACTTGAAAAGACAGCTGTATATTTCTCTTTCAGCACTGTGGAGTTGTCCATGGGACAACTTTCCACCTGGAGACCAAACAGGACCATCAGACAGGGAGAAAAAGCCTGAAGTACAGGGTCTGTGCACCAGCTGCTTCTCAGCAGCACTTACTGTGGTTTCTCTAGTCTGGTGTCCTAAAGGTTGCTTTAATTATTGACTCAGAAGCACTAGATCATCATTCAGCTCAAGGAGAACATAATTAAAAATCATATAAACATAGGACTGAGCTAGAGAATGACTGTGAAAACATAATAAGGCTGGTTCTGCTCTTCTGCATACAGTTATAAATCAGGGTTAGTGAGGCAGTGGAGAAAGCAAGACAGGACTGCAACCTGGTGGGAGCAAGCAAAGAGGGCTCTGCATTTTGCCATTAAGGTTTGCTTTTTCTGGAAGAGGAATAGAAGCCAGGGACAAAAACCACAGAAAGCACAGGACCTCACTACTGGCTACAAGGGCAAACATTGCAGCAGGGCTTCTGCTGCAGGCTGAACTCTCATTTCCTCTGCAGCAGGGTGTCCCCATACATATGGTACATCCCACACTAGAACATGTCAGCTCTCAGCTCAATAGAGTCAACAGGCAAAGCCTGTGAGCAGTCACTTTTGGGTTCCTGTATGGGATCTAAGATTTGGCAGCTTGACCTATTAAATCTTGCTCAAGAAAGGCTGCTCTTCCAGATGGAACTGGAGGGGACACTCTCTCTTTGTCCCCAGGAAGATCTGGCAGAAGAAGCTGTGCCAGTCAGGAAGGTGCAGACAGAAAGGGGCTCTAGCAGAATTGAGGACTTAGAGGTAGTCCCTGTCATCTCCCTGCCTGTGCGCAGAAGATTGCATCTCCCCTCACTGAGGTGCCCCACAACATTCCTGGTATCACAGATGCAAGGTCACAGTCGATCTAACACATGAGTTATTTTCAGCTTGGTTCAGCCTTCATTTATCTGGTCTTTTTCTTCCCATTTCTTCTATTTGAATTGGGTTTTATAGGAGAAAGAGAGTAAGGCATAAACAGAGTTCCCCTGTTAAATTAAAGTTTAAGCATTATTACCTGTTTCAGTACAAGCAGCTGCTAACAGAAAGCTTGTTCCCCTTCCCCAATTCAGTTTCGTTCACAAATTCTATGTTTACCTGTGATGTGAAGTGGGCTGATCCCAGAGTGCCGCAAAACCCACTTCACAGCCCTTCCCTACGGCCAGGGCAGCACCCGCTTCCTCTCCCCAGGGGGTGCCATCTCTGCCCTGCTGCCTCCCTGGAGGCCCTTTGGGCATCAACCACCCCAGTTGTTTGTAGTTATGTCATTTTCCTCCTCCCCTCAAGCATGGCTTTGGAGTGGGCAGCCCGCAGCAGGGTGTGCTTGGGCATCGTGTGCTACAGAAAAGATAGGGTTTTCCAGGCACGTGTCAGGAAGGCCCCAAAAGGCATCCCTTGGCGCCACAGGGAGGCTGAGTACCACATGCAGCAGGAGAATCAGGTGGCTGCAAACCCTCTCTACCTGCTTTTACTGCATTGGATTTATTGCACCTTTATTGGGCATTTACTGAAATAAGTGAAGAGGCATAAAGTTCACAGTAAAAAAAGAAATGCCTTTCACAGCAAATTTCACGATTCTTATTATTGTCTCATAGCAGCAGTTTTGTATAAATTCCTAAACAAATAGATTATATCACTGATTTTAACCTTTGTTAGTCCTTAAAATGAGGTGCATGTTACTTCTCTATCAAATCACAGCATGAGATCAGAGACAGAGCTCTCCAGCCTCCTGACATTTTCTGTAGTAAGCCATTTAAATACAAAAATGCAGGTTAAGAGCTAATGAGTAAAAGTATATTAAAGATTAAAAGTACACAGACCAAAGTGGCACAGAGATGGCAACCAAACTGACCCTGCAGCTACAAGGGGCTAAAAGCAAATAGGGTCCTTCTAAAGTACTGCCTGTGGTAAAAGAAAAAATACCCAGGAAACTGAACACTGAACCAAAGTCAGTTTAAGGTAAGTTTAAGGGCCAGTTTGCATTCTCCTTTCTCATACCAATAGTCACTTTAACTTCATTAAGGCAAATCTGAAGGCCAAGGCGGGCGATATTCAGCTGCAATAGCTGCTCTGTGCAGCTCCAGCCAGTTCTGTACTTGCTGAACTGAAACCGGAACAGTCACACGGCATCGCTTCCCCATTTTACTCTCATTGAGACCAAGCAGCAAGGAGGGGGTCTGGCACCAGAACAGCATCAGCCGTTGTCAGGGCAAGGGACTGTTTTTCACCCTCTGCTCTAACACACATTTTCCGTGCGACTTCAGTTTGCTCAGCTAAAAGCAGAAATAGCAACACTTCCCAACTGCGTGGCAGCACTTTGGGTTTCAGCTGGCTGTCCCTAGGGAGCCACCGACCCCCTGGGAAGGACTCTCTGGCCCTCTGCTCTGCCAGCCCTAATGCTCCACCACAGATTAAAAGAGAAAGTTTTGCTAAGCATTAGAAGTGAGCTGTCGCAGCTCTCCCCCAGCCTCTTTATATTTGCAGCATATACGTCACTCCTGTTCTTGCCTGGAGCAGAGATAGTCAAGAGAAGCGGCAGAGGTATCTCCCTTGAAAAAACAAACAAACAAACCAACCAAACATAATTACTGTGTTCAAACACTTGCCCTGGTGCCTCCTTCTCCTCTCATCCACCAGCCCAGCTGATGTCAATCACTGTCTGCATTTGCCAGCCATGGCCACCATCTGTCATGGCATGAAGGAAGCAGACGTGCAGACTTTGGCAGCTCAGCTCATGCTGGGCACATCGAGTGTCTGCTTTTGCCAGAAGCAGGTCAGTGGGCACCCAACCACCACTAGGGCCACTCACAGCTGGGCGAGGTGGCTGCTAAACACCCCCGTTGGTGCTGGGAAAGGGTCTTTTCAGTCACCTCCTTGGAAACAGTGGCTTTGAGGGCATCTCCCACACTCTGTTCAGAAGCCCAGCCCAAGGGCTAGGGATCAGGTCATTTCAACTAAGCTCCAGCCAAGTTTCCAGACCTTTCTGCATCTCATTGGCAATATCTATTCTTTGAGGTTTATTTGTTGATGTGTATAAAGGAGCAGATACTTCCTTGAGCCTTCAAGACAGTGGGTGCTTGTATCCACATAGACCAGGCAGCCCAGGTGAGTCAGCACAACAGTTTCTCAGGAGGGAGCGGGAGACAGATGTCATGAGACTTCTCATGCAAAGCAAATGAAACTGCACTGTACAATTTAAGGAAAACATTTATGTTTTTATGAGAAACTTGAAACCAAGAACTGGAAATTAAGAACTACTGTTTGTACAACTGCCTTTGATTGATCAAATTATAGAAAACAGCCATGAAGGCTGGGCTGAAACCAAACACACACTCAACACCATCCATCTCCATTCCCCAAATGTAATTATAACAGTATGGTAGGCACGAAAAGACAGTGCAACACGCAACACTACCTGCTGATAATAAAAAGCTGGATATATTTGTGGGCATGACAGACATCTTCTTGGGAGCTGAAACAGAAATAAAAGCATCAAAAAAACCTGCCACTGAAAACAAAGGAATACTATTTTTCTTTTTAGGACAAAACCCAACCAGTACAGTATGTATTAACTGCCGGGTTTGCAACTGCCCAATTTTCCTACTGCACATGGTACAAAATTGTCTTATAATTAAAAACTGCTAAAACACAGACCACAAAACCCAACCCTGCACTATGTCAATAACAAAATTATTGATAGGAAAGAGTCCTATCGAGTTTATTTAAGCCCTGTTATTGCCATTACTGGCTTTAAGTAGCAGGATCCATCCCTTAAAGAAGGCAAGAGCACCGTTACACACGGGTTTTTTAGATATATGTTGGATTTAAAAGCAAACGTGCAGAATTTAGTAGCTAAATTTCTTTTATTTATTTTTTCCTTCTACTGATAAGGGAGAAACCTTATTAATGAGACCTCAGTGGTAGTTACACTACTGCTGTTGCACTGCAAGAGATGTACACATTTTTTTTCCCAAGGAGGGTTTAACTGCTTTGTAGATCTATAAAGATATTTCACAGAGAAAGCTTTATTCAATTGGAGCTCTTAAACCTCCTTTGTGAAATGTTGTGGTATTTTGTGAGATATGTGGCCTTTGCTATGCACGTGATGCTGGTAGGTTTCTAGGCATGCAAGTTCAAAAGCTTTATTTTCCAGATATTTTTTTCAATCAATTAAGCTCATTGGCAAGACTGCATGCTCTTCACAAAGGAAGGAAAAGAAAAATAACTCCTAAGTCTCTCTGCCTCCTGCAGAAGTAGCTGGATTTGCTAGCAGTGTCTTTGTAGAGTGGCTCAGATGCTGGTTTTGGTGGCTGGCAGGTTCAGAGCCTTGGAATGTTTCTGGTGGGTTTTTCCTCCTTCATTAGAAACATTCTTGTGATGCGGAGGATTCCTATCAAAACTATCATCACCCTCACAACAAGTCATGCCTCTGCTTTTGAATACAGATAGCTGTTGAGCTACAGAAAACATCACTCTGCATCTACTGAATTCTTCAGAGGGTTCCCCCCCCCCTAAGTTGCATTTTTATGTGCCTGTACATCCAGCCCCTATGGGGGAGTGAACAAATGGCCTTTTAAAGGCAATCTTTCAGAATGCTCCAATTGTGTCCTTAATTGCATCAAAGTACATGTGGGTTCACCTCTATGAGGACATAGTTTTGGCTGGAGGTTGATTTTAAGCAAGCCACACATTTTATACTAAAGCAACACATAAAAGCAGGCACAAGAAAAAAAGCTTTAATTTAGTCACATTACTCCAGTAAGTAATAATGCATAGCAAGCAATAATTGGATGCAAGAAGTTTAGAGCAGATGTTCGCTTTACTTTGATTCTTGAGGCAGTGCAGTAGCAATTTCTTCCTTTGTAACAGACATAAATGATTCAGTGTTAGTAAAAAAAGTTTCAGGCATGAAGTTATTTCAGTAAATAGCTGAGAAATAAAGCACACACTATGAAATGTGGGGCTGCACAAGGAAGGGCTTCCAAGTATTTCCCCCTCCATGTACTGAGAGCATTCTGAAAGAAATCTAGGGTTTGTCACTGGATTTACAGTAGTGGGTTTAAAGCACTATTTCTACCAGGTACCATTCTCCTCCCCCTTTCACTCAGAGCAAACTTAGTTGCTTTCCAAAGAAGTGGGGAATTGCAGACCATCTACCTTGGGTCTCTTGCCTGGCATGTGCCCAGGAACAGGCTTGTTCCAGCCCTGGGGCAACATCAGCAGCAGCTATGTTGGCCCTTATCCGGTGTCCTCTTTCTTCAAGCTGGGACATGGGGAAAAGAGGAAGGAGGTTTGGCAAGTTATGCTGATGTCCAGGAGGAGCCAGGCTCATCTTCCCAACACCTGATGATCACAACATCCAGTCAACCAAGACAGAATGCTGCTGTGGGCAGGTTAGGGCAGAGATGGGAGCACCTGTAAGAGAAGGAGACCACAGAAAACATACTCCATCCCCACCAGAACTATTGGCAACTCGAACTGCACCTTGGGAGTCACACAGGAAGCAAGGAGGGGAAAGGTCCCAGGCTGCTCCATATTGCACTACTGGAGCACCCATCCAGAACTTAACACAAGCTGAGCCACCACTGAAAACCCAGAAAAATCACAGTCACAGAAACACTCAGGTAGTAGCTGGGGTGGACAAACACAGAGAAGCTGGGGTTTGGGATGCACAGCTGCAGGGAGCCCAAAAAGCTGGAAAGACGCAGCCTCTTCAAGCTCTCAAGTCAAGAGCTTCCCATCATTTACTTTCACTCCTGTCCCCCACCAACAGCAGAACTGGTATTTTTCTCCCAATACACAGCAGCATTATGCAGGAAAAGGGAGGAGGACCTATTCCAGAAATGTTTTGCCTCAACTACTGCCTAGGGAACAGCTCTGGGGTGAAAGAGACGCAAGTTCCCCAAAATTCACATTTTCTGGACCATTAACTGTGAAGGAAAAGCCTTTGCCGGAATAGCTGGTCCCTCCTGGTCTCTTCTCATCTGCTGCCCCTGTACCTGCCCAGTTCTCGCAGCATCTTTTCCAGCTCAGCACAGCACCACAGGGACTCAGGAGAAGCAGGAAGCAAGAATGTGTGAGCATGAAGTAATAGAACTAATGCATGAAATGGCAAGATGTGGGGATATCATTCCCTGCTTCTAGGGCTGGAGTTAGGTAAGTTGAGCTGCGTTTCAATAATTGCTCCTTAGGGAAGGGCTCGGGAATTACACCCAGAAAACAGAAATTGAAATCTGATATAGAGTTAGATGGATCACACACTAAAGCTGGGCCACTCCCGATTAATGCAATAGTGTGCAACATGAGGTAGCTTCTTTATGTCAGACATTAATTTTGTCTGGCCTGTAACCAGTGGACTCCAGCACCCTACACTGTGTGGAGAGGCTGTGCTTGTGATGTGGAGGCCTACTCAAGCTTCCCAAAGCTTTTTGAGGCGTTTGTCTGGAAGCTTTCTTTGATTGCCTATATCAAAGAAAGAACAATGTGATTTAATGCAAAGTCCACATGACTCCACAGAAGAGACAGAGCTACAGTGGTTACAGATGCTAGTAGCTACAACACTTACATCTGCACATGAATATGCTATATCCCAAGCACCCAAGCTTTTATCTGCAATCACATTAGTATGGTGGTGTCAAATCACTTCTACCAAGTCATATCATATGGCCACAGAGGCAGAAAAGGTGCAGAGGGCTCCTGTACACATGGGTGCCCACAGGGCCATCAGCAAAGTCCTCAAAATGACCCTGGCCATCATGCCACCAACACTACTGTACCCTGCACATCCTCCCCCATAAAGATGCCTGTTCTCCCATAGCTTGTGGCTTTTGCTCTATGTGAGGGACTCTGTTGGAGAGAATGTTGAGCAGCCCCCCTTCCCCTTCGCTTTCTGCTGAAGAAAGGGGACCTGGGGCCAGCCAGTACTCCAGCTGGGAAGTGCAGAGAAGGGAGCTGGGCAATTGTCCACGTGGGGCTTACTGATCCAAAGTAACACTGCCTGGTCTTGCTACACCCTCAGCCCCCAAGTATATAGGGAGCACAAGGGCTTACAAACCATCAGTTGCAAGGGCCACACAGCTCATCAGCTGCCCAACTCACTGCAAAGTGACTGTAAAGACTTAAGTATTTATTGATTCATGGAATAAACACCCAAACTGTCTTCACCAAAAGGGACACTAAACATACTGACAATTCCCAGTTTCACAGGAAACATACACACTCCTCTCTGAGGCTGCAGATTTTCTCCCTCAGCCTAAGCAGGCTCCCACCCACCTCACCAGAAGCCAGGCTGGAGGACATCCACTGCCCCAGAGGTGCTGGGAGACCCATTCCTCCCCCTAGACATGCTTTCCTAAGGTGGAGAGAGCTCCCAGCAAGAAGCCTTACAGACATACTCAGGCTGTATTCACTAGGCAAGAAAAGGCACAGCTAAGATATGCCCCATCACACACACTCCCCTTCTCTCCTCCACTGACACTCCGGAAGGATTATGGGGCCAGCCCAGGGAACTTCTTGTCCTGCCAGGGCATGAACCTTCCTCTCCTGGTTTCCAGGAGGCACAAAGCAGCTCTGAGCTGTTGCAAGCAGACAGGCTTTGTACAGAGTTCCTGCAAACACCACTGCTTTTATTTAAAGCAGAAAACACAGGATGTTACAGATGAGTGGAAAAAAATGAACTGCCCCACTGCCTGCAGAGCCCCTCAGACTGGAGAATGATTTTCTGGAAGTCAGAGGGTCTCCAGACAGGATTAGGAAAGCACATAGTGTCTGCTTTAGCTTTTTATTTTTGCCTTGCTTGGCCACAGCTATACCTCCCTGCGTCCCACACACAAACACCCCCCCAGTCAGGGTTCCGTACCTTCCCTCCCACTTAGAGCTTCCCATAGCCCTTTTGTATTTGAATCCTGGGAGGCCTTTTTCAAACTCCTTTTGTCAGCTCCATCTCTTTGAAACGCTGGAAAGCTACCAGCAAGAAGCCTGGCTCCAGCTCCCCGCCACCAGTGCTGGCAGCGGCTTGCCCAGTCCTCTGCCAGGCTATGTCTCTCCAAAGGAGTCCATGGGCAGCCCCAGCCTGAGCTAAGCAGGGGCTACAGCCACCTCTGCCCCTGTACAGTTTCACACAGACAACTTGTAAAATTCAGTGGCTCAACCACTTGTCCAGCAACTGCTTTATAGTGCCCACCAGCACTTACAAAATGCCAGAGTCCCCAAAACCTTGACACCTGTTACAGAATTTCCTTATAGACCTTTGGGGAAGAATAATTCTAAAGAACTCTTCAAGCCCAAGAAGGCCACAGGCAGTTTGGGTTTTTCCCCCGATCTTAAAATGTATTTTTTATTCTCCAGGCTAAACAACCAACCGACCTAACACATTTATTAAGGTAAACTGAAGACACATCAACTATTTAGTCTCAGAAAACTGACACTTGTAACTTATTTAACCATCCACAGGGTCCTTTACTGGTGTTACTTACCTTACAGTAGCTAGAAAGGAGCCTCAAGGCAAGGAACAAACCACATCAATTCTGTAGAGCCAAGTTACCTTTAATAGCACTATGCTTAATTTATACCCCTTCAAATATCTGGCCCAGAGCACCTTTTGACTGATTACAATTAGAAACTGTTGATTGGGTTGCCCCTAGTGTCAGTGACCAAAATTGTATGATCTGGTGAAATGGGAGGCAGTTACCATTTCTTAACCACAATTCCATTTTTTAAGCATAGTAAAATAGCTAGCAGTGTATTGGATGACATAGTATTACTCACATGCTTAAGCACCTGTGTCCTTGATCTTGTGCTTTGTAAAGTGCTCTGAGCAGTGCTGTAATTGCCTATAAATATGCTGCTGATCATGCTTAAAGGGATGCTGTCAAGGTTGGCAGGCCTGTGGTCTGACTTAGTAAAATTACATCTTAAAATAATTTTATTCTCAATGTTCCTGAATTACCAACCTGTGGTTTTCATCATGCTTCTTTTTACCAGTCCAGCTCCTAGGATTAATAAGGTTATGGGAGATTGTTCACTTTTAAAACAACGTCCCACTGAGAAATAGTATTGATAGAGGCTAATGTTCCCACCCAGAACATACAAGTAAAAGTACTTTGCTGTAAAACTTATTTTTACTGACGTGAGTGGACATGACCTGTATTGCCCTTATGGTTCGCAATATGGTCAGTGCTTGTTGAAGCAATGTCTTGTAAAAGAAATCTTCAAGAAAAGCACAGGGCTGAGGGGATCACGTCTGGGCAAGTCTGCAGCTGCACGAAGCACCCGTTTTCCATGGTGTCTCTGTCAGTCAGTAGTCTTGTCCTACTTGAGCTAAAGGGGAGGGGATGCAAAAAAGAGTGAGTCAGGGAATAGAGTTACAAAGCTGGTGAGGAACCTGCAACTTCATGTTGTCCTCAGCAGCACTGCCAGGATGCAGAGGGGCGACAGGATGGGGAAATCCCAGGGACAAGAGCCCTTTCCCGCACTGTCCCTTCTGCGAGCAGTTCTGTGGCTGGAGCCCAGTGGCGGGGAACTGAAGCCAGCTATTGAGGAGTTTTTTGATCTCAGGCAAAGAGCAGTACTTGGCTTTCTCTTAAGGACAGAATACAAATAGCTAAGGAGAGAAAGGTGGCCCGGGATTTTTCCTTTTATGAAGGGGCTGATTTGTTTCTGAGCTGAATAACTCAGCTCACTCCGAGTGGCAGTCCTCCAGCACACTTTGTACTCATGGGAAACCTGCAATGCCACAGTAACCAAACACATAGGGGCCAGTAAATGAAAAAACATGGCTCATCGGTGCCAGGGACACTGCAGGACAGGGGTCTGCTGAGGGGAAAAAGAGTGAGAAACTGTAGGCAAAGGCTGCACTGGTAGTGCCATGGTGGCTGTCTAGAAAGGCATTTTTGGAAGAGGCAATATGGCTTGAACTCCCCTGCAGTATCCCGCTAGACTCTGTGCTGCAAGGTTTGAAGATATAGCTCTTGAGACTCTCAAGACACTACAGCCAGGCTTCACCTGCTTTTTTGCCTGGGAGGTGAAAGATTTACAGATACCCTAGATGTGAGGCAGTCACATTTGGATGTGCTCATCCATTCGAGGTATGTGTTAGGAAGAGGATAGACACTGCCTGAACCCCAGGGACTTGGGGGAAGCCCTGGCAATGCATAAAAAGAAAAAAAAAGCCAGAAAGAACCAAAACACAAATAGAAGGTCTCTGGAGTGTGGGAAAAAAAGGTAAACCTGCAGCAGCCATGTCGAAACCAGGGACTAGTGAGCTCTCATGGCTGGTGGCATCACTTGATGTTGCAATTCCTGAAAGAGGCAGGAAAAGTAAAAATCTTCCTCTTAATTTTTTATTTTTTTTTTTCAATTACAGGAAAGAGAAAAAAGTAAAAGAAAAAACAATATCCTCAAGCTGAAGATCCCACAGAACAGAAAAAGGCAAGTCTAACATCAGTCTAACACTGACAGATCCAGCTCAGTGTTTCAGCAGGTGGGAAGGTGCTCCCCGCACTTCTAGCGTGCACCTAAGAGAACAGGACAGTGCAGGGGCTGCGTCTCACACAGCAGCAGGGTGTGAATATGCATGTGGGTAAGGACTTGGAAAAGGCTTCATGTGTTTTACACCGAAGAGTGCATTTTGAGCTCTAACGGTTACAGAAAAACACTTGGAAGTGCAACTTTCATACATTTTAAGTGCTTCCAGAAATCAGAATAAAAGTAAAATGAGCCCAAAGTCTGTACTTTTAAAACTACCAGGCTTTTTAGACAAAGCTGGTACCTCCTGTTTGGTTTTGAGCTGACTTAATATTTTTAAATAGTTGTCCTTGAGAATTGTAAAATCTTGTTTTATTTTTCAGAGATTTATTCTAAGAAATGCTTAAAAAGCAGTAAAGTCAATCTCAATAGCCTTGCTTAAATCCATGATTATATCAATTACGTGTTGTGGGTATGCAGGGAGAAACTAGCTAAGAAATTGTAAGGGATCCCTGTAACAGAAGGTATATTGTTAGTACACATATATACCTTAATAATAACAGAAAAGCAATAACAACCTTGCAGTTGGAAAAATACCCAGTGCCCTTTAAAAATATATTTGTGTCCCCAGCTCAGCCGTGTCACTGGGGACGGGTCCATTATGTACACCCCATCTGATTTATTGAAGTTTTTTCTGGGCTGCTTTTCTTCAAAATCGTGGCTGTGCCTGATATTCGCCAAGAGGCACCTGAGTTCCATGGAAGGTAAACACCTGGAAGCTGAGATCAGGAACGTGCAAGAAACATGTATTAATTTAATGACAGTGCTTTATAATGGACCATATAAATTTTCCTGCTGTAATTGGTATATACATTCAACAGTTTTATTGTATGTCAGTGCACATTATTCGGCCCAGCTGCTCAAGAGGCATTGCTGAACTGGTGTTTCTCTTCCATGACAAACACCTATTAAGCAGTCAGCATAAACTCTTCTTGTTACAGCCTCTGACATCAGCCTCAGGGCAAGCGGACACAGAACAGCAATTGCTGAACTGCGTATGAAAATTATAGTTTATTGTCTATACAAGTGAAGGTTTAACTCGGATTCCTGCTCGAGTCAGAGTCAGCTCTGTTATAAAGGGGTGATTCTTTCAGGGAACAAACAAGCACAGTACACCATTGTAATCAAAGGAACAGGCACTATTTATGTATTGGAAAGTCTTGTTCACAATAGTGCTAACACTCTAATGCCCCAGAAGCCACTATTTTAGCAGCTGTAGATAAAAAAAGCATGACTAACAAGATGCCACACAGAGCCAGCTACAGTTTTATTAGAACACAAATGGAATCACCCTGTTTGATACAGCTCATTCTAACATGCACGACTCATAAGTAGGGATCATGTATTTAATGTTTATAGAAGCAGTTTCTCCACCGTAGCGTTCGAACATTTCCAGCGTCTCTTGAATCAGATCTCCAATATTTTCACGCTTCTGCTGGCTGTAGTCTATCCCGTCGCCTGAATTAACTGGTTAATAAAACAAAAAAAACCCCAAAGAATTATATTAAACGTACAGTTAGTCTTTGAAACAATGATACAGGAAATTGCAATTGCTGGCCAGTCACTGGGCCTCTATTAGAAAATTTGCTCTGTGACAAGAAACACAGCTGAATTTGAAAAAGGATGGTTTTGGTATCTCTTTAAGGTTTTGCTCTGGGTCCCATTTCACATGCCTTCAAAATACGTTTATGTACACGTTACTTCAGTATCTAAGCAAAATTCCTAATAAGAATAAAGAAATCCCATTCTTTTATAACATAAAGATGGACTTACACAGTTAATCTCTTAAAACCTTTACTTCTTTATTTCTAACATTGCTTATTTAGGACAAAATCCTACTGCCAGATGCATAATGCTCATCTATAAAATGTGACTTAAGTTAGACTTGTTATGATTTGAAGTCTTAAGCAGGTATTGGTTTGGGATTGTTTCATGTAGATGCTATATTCACATGCCTGGGGGCAGGGGGATGTCATATGGCCTAAAAGAGATATTTGGAGTATAATGTGGCACTCATTCAACTTCTGTTCCCTGAAAAATATGTAAAATAAGTCAATGTCAAAAGGACAAATTATTGCAGTCCCTAGATGCAGTAACACTTATTGCTGCTGTCTCTAACGAGGAGTAGCAAGGGTGACACACATTCATGCACGCACATTTTTTTAATTCTTAAAAAAAATTAACATGAACAACTGTGACAAGAAAAACCACAAGACTGAGAAACAACTTCACCTGCAGTGATTCAGAGAGCTTTAAAGGAGGAAAATAGATTTGATTTTTTAAAAAGTATATTCTGAAAGCCATCTTACTATGGGTATATTCCAAGGCATATATCAAAGATAATTTGGTAGGAATGTAATATTCTCTGGTCAGGTGCCGCGTAGTGGCGAGATGGAGCGGCTGCCACATTGCTGCAGGGTAGTTCACGTGCAATCAGTCAGTGGTCTCACCCTGGGAACTGGTGGCAATGTGCCCAAGTCATACATTTAACATCTCGAATAACGCTACTTGCTTATTGACACTCCCAGCCAGCCAGGAAAGGATATATTTGTCAAGACAATAAAAGCAACCTCTGGGGTCGTGCCTGCCTTTCACATTAGAAACCTAGCACACAAAGACAGGGGTAGATTTTGCTCCCACCACTGCCTCCACGTCCCCAGGCCCATGGGCTGTAGATGTATGACTGCACTGATCCTCACATGCTCTCCTGGATCTTAGCCCAAGGATCTGAATTTAAAGTCTGTGACTTTGTTACCAGTAAAAACTGAAGAACCACAGTCATGAAGAAAGAGCAGATGAACACTTGTAAAAATCATCCTTTTGCTGAATTTTCCTATAAAATATCTGAATGCACTCCAAGTTATTTTGTGTATATAAATTTTTTCAAAATCCTTATACACATTTGTGTTACTTTGCTTTTTGTTAAATGTTTACAGAATTACAGATGTGACGTACAAGTACTGGGTTTCAGAGTGGGAAGGCAGTAATTTTTTTGTGATGATTACTTGTAAGCACACAATTACTTTCCTATATATTAACTATTTCACTAATGTGAGAAGCCAGTCTTGTGATATCAAAATTTACTACAATGAATTTACTGTAAGAGTAGATTAGATGTGGTGTTGAGGGATATGGTGTAGGGGAGAACTTGTAGAGTAGGGCTGATGGTTGGACTTGATGATCCCAGGGGTCTCTTCCAACCTAAATGATTCTATGATTCTATGAAATAATAGTTTATGAGAGCATGTAGAAAACACCAAGAGCTATTAAATCAAAGGATTAGTTTAGACAAAATACTAATGCCAAAAGAAAAGCACATCACAACTTTGTGAAATTTAACATTAAACAAGGTTTGCTCTTGCAGAAAGCAACTGAGATCAAGTGTTCCTCATCACCTGTGTTGCATGTACACTGCCAGCACTCCCCAGAACACCTGGAGGTATTTCTGATTACACCAGTTTGAGCAAAGGAAACCCTGAACCTTGACCTAAGTCTTGGCAAATATGTAAAGGAATTACTGACTTTCCAAGCATTTGTCTATTATCTGTAATTTTAAGCCTACACACATGCTCTGGTAATGAGCTTACAGAGCTTTCATCGTTCTTTTAAAGGAGTAAAAAAATCAGCTCTCTGGAGGTAATGGTGATACATTGCTAAGCAAGTTTGGAGAAGGCCAACAAAACCCCCTGATCATGCTGGTAGCAGAGGCATTTTCCTGAATCCCATGCTACTGTCTTTATTATAGAACATAGTCTGTACAATAAATGATGCCTTGATTGATTAGAAGGTGCCTGAGAGAATGAGGCAATGATAAAGGAAATAGTCTGCAAGGGAAGAGCGAATGTATGATGTGCAGATTGTCATTATAGTTTTTTTTTCTGATAGACCATCTGTGCTATATGAAGGTTTGTATCCTCCAGCCAGCCATAATTCACATTAATGTCATGACACAAGCTACAACCAACAATACCAAAAAGGTTATGACAGCGTCGAGGTCACCTGATAAGTACTAAAATAGCTATCCTATGCAGTTATAGGAATTAACAAATCTTTTAGACAAAAAAGATAATCATTAACCCAACAGGACAACATCCGCTAACTGGATAAGTCAGAAGGATCTGCCCAACACACCTAAGGGCAAGTATCTAGTCATAATAATAATGATGATTAGTTAGAAAAAAAAAAAAAGCTACTGAAATATAGTGGCCTTGTCACGTCCTTCTCTCATTTGACTCTATTTCCAAGTTAGTTTGGATGATAAGCCAACTTTGTAAACCACAAAAATGTTACATATGTAAAGTGTGAACACAGATCTCATTCAAGCTCTTTATGAAACTCTCCTTTGTGAGGAAGAATAAATCAACATGAAACTGCTAGGAAGCACATTTGTTATATTTTTGTCTTAAAGTGAAAAGTTTGGCAAATTCAGCATGCATCAAGAACTCTCTTCTGTGTTTGGAAGAAATGCACTGAAGCAATGCTAGCAGATCTAGAGGATTACAGTCAGAAAAAGATCTTACATTCCCATTCTGGATCAAAAAGGTGGTTCCCAGTCTCCTAAACCTCACACCAAGGATTTTATGGTCCTTGAAAGTGAAGCGAAAGCCTTTGCACCTGTCAAGACCTGTGCTAGCTGATGAAATCCCTTGGCACAACAAGCCCAGGAGTGGCACTCCCTGCCCTGCTGCCAGCACTGCCGATGCCAGCTGCTGTAGCTGAGGAAACCCCACTCAAGCCCTCAGGAACCGTACTCAGTGTTTGGCAGCAAACATAGGAGGATTTGAATTTTGCTTTAAAACACTGTTTGGATTTGAGTCTAGACATGCTGCAGTTCATGATTCAGAATATTAAGGAAATTCTAGTGTGATTTGTATTCCATCTCATTTCATTTCAAAATTTCACTAGGGTAATACCACAAATATAAAATTGTACTGCATTAAAGAAGGACAAGCAAGTTTCTCTCAATGCATCAAGAGATTGATAGGGCAGTTTTGAAGTCCTAGAGTGGACAAGAAAGGTAAACTAACCCTTTGAGCTCAGTCAGATCTATTCTTATATCTCGACATTTGTTAGCATCTGAAAGTGTCGGAGACATTCTTTCAGTTTATTAAATTTCACTTCAAGGCAGGCCAAGTCTCAAATAGACAGTTTTTTAATCCCTCAAATATGTCAAAATATTTCTCTAAGTATCTCATAGATACCAGAGCTCGCTCCTGGTGGTGGCTGTTCCCATGGTGGTGGCTACATGGAAAGCACAAATTAAAACCAATGTTTTCATACACTTGCTGTTGTAGGGGTGTCACAGATCTCTAGATACTACAATTTCCCCAAGTATTATTAAATATCTGAGGAATGTTTGGTGTTGGAGGACAGAGTAATACTTAAAAGAAATTTGTGAAGAAACTGTGAAGGAAGCCTCATGTTCCCAGTTTAAGCAATGTTTTTAATCAAATTGTAACATTTTATGTTTTACAGATGAACCTTTGAGAGCATACACACACACATATATATTTCAAATTGTTGTCGTGGAACAAGTGGATCCTAGCAGAAATTTTGTAACTACTACCAGTTAAGAACAGAAAGCTCTTGTGTAATGGGATTCTTTTTTTTTTTTTCAGTATGCAAATCACTGAAGCTACTTGGAAAGACAGACACCACACCTCCCTGTTTGAATCTTGAGAATCAGAGTATAATAGTAGAATAGTAGAGTGACCTGCTCCAAAACATGGAAGGGATCAGTCACAAGTCATGCTTTTTGACTTTATATTGTAGATGATGAAAGTGCTATTTATGGTAAAATATCACTAAAATAATTTTTAAGCTGCTCAGTTCATCCTAGTCAAACTAACAGGTATTTTCAGCAATTAAAATGATTACAGTAATCCAATGCACCAACCACTTAAATGAATAAGTGTTTTTTTACTTGAAAAAAACAATAGTGATGGGATTGTAATGAACAGATACATTTCTCAGCACAGAACTGTATTTCTACAGAAAAGTCTATCACAGAAGAACATAGAGTTAAGCAGTACATACTAGAGTTAAAATATTGTGTGGAAAATTTCAGGACTTTATCTCTTCTAGGAGTCAGAATCAGTACCAAGAAATAAATGGAAGCTGATTTCACCTATAGATTGACACACATGCGTGTCAGTGTTTACATTACTTCAGTTCACTGCTCATGTACAATTCAGAACTTAATCAATTTTTCAAAGTCCTTTTGTTAAGATTGGTTTAATTGTCATAAAAGATGTTGGCTCCCTGACAGGAGTGGGAAACGAAAGCCTCTGATGAGTCAGTGCGGCGGGAGGGAGGGAGGAGGGCTCCTTTGCACCGCTCCTCTCACTGTGACTCAGAACTGTGCTTTGAAATTGTCTGCTCCAGGAAGAATGAGGTAGTTCAGTCTCTCTGTTTACTTCATTACAAGTCTGCGAAAAGTCACAGGCTAAGACTCTAAAGCCCTCCTGTCTACTAAGAGATGGAGGGATACTGCTGATTCATTTCACTGTTATTTCACATAACCACCAGAAGGTTACAACTTCTGGTTGTTACTAACCCAAAGAGAAACTCCTGGATTCCATTCCTGAAGGCTCAGAACACCGTGAACATCAGTTTCACATGTTTCTTAGGACATGTCTAGATTACATGACCACAGAAGTGCAAACTGTCCTCACACAGGCTGGTCCCAAAGCAAGAGTGTTGGAAAGAGGAGCTCATAGGGTAATTTATGCTGGAAGGAACCTTTGGAGCCATCTGGTCCAAATGCCCTGCTCATAGTCAGTTCATTTTCAAAGTTAGGTCAGGTTGCTCAGGGTGAAATACTTGAAGCTGCTTAACACAGAGTAATCCCAGAATGAGAAACAGTGCAGAGATCCCCTTGAGCTGCAGAGCTTTTCACCAGCCATTTCAAATGGGATGGAGCAAGGTGCAACTCCTTAAATATTAAAACATATTTGGTGAAAGAGGATTTGCTGAAGTAACAAACTTTGTAGGGGGAGTTATTATATGTTTTGACATAAAACAAACCTAAACTTTTGGCATAGTAACAAAATTCTAACTTGCATTTATAACATTGTTTTTTGAAGCTTAATCATATACCAAAGAAAGAGGAACGGATTTAGCTGAAAAGATAATAAAATTTCATTAACACCCTGACTTGAAACTATGAAAACATGATTTAAATCAATTTAACATGTATGTCTCAAAGCACTTTAAAACATTGAAGCGAAAAGTGCTAATAGACTTTAGGGAGGCTAAATCTTTGAATATGCACAGACCTCTTTTTTGACACTATCAACACTTGAGAGTTCCTTGTCTCTTGCTTTACTTGGCTCTTCCTTCTATTTTTCATCACTAATGAGGAGTGTTTATCACTTCACAACGCTAAAGTACTGCAAAGATCGCAGATGAACGTGTCAGTCCAAGAAGAAGGCACAGATGTTTGGAATTTATAACGAATAGCAATATAGATACATTTCTGCTTATCATAGGTCTTAGAAAAAAACAATGTTATACATTTGATATAAATCAGGTAGGTATTATCTACCTAAATGAGGTGCTTCCAAGATTTTCTTAATTCTTTTTGAAGGCATTTTGCTTTAGAATAAAAGTTAGATTCTTTCCATAGCTGTCTTCCATATGCAGTTAGCTTTGTTATTTCATAAATTCGAATTTATTTAAAAAAGTGCTGTTACTATAAATACTATTCAGAAAGTCAACAATTCAATAAGTGGAGGAAGTGCTCTGATTGGAAAGGAAACATTTGACTGACTTACAATGTTTTCCTAATGATGTAAGGCTACTAGAGATAGCTGCAACCACTTGTAAATTACTGCAGTATAAAAAAAAAATCCCAAACCAACAAACCAACAAACCCAACAGAAAATGAGCCAAGACAGCAGCTGTTATCACAGTTTTCCATTTCCAGGAAATGTTAGCAACATTAGATGTAATCCATTCTAAGCACAGGCTTTTTTTTTTCTTTTCTTTTCTTTTTTTTTTTCCAATAAATGGAAGTAAAAATTTGAAAAAGAAACCACAGATTTCATAACAAATTATATTAACAAACATATTTGACCAATGAAGTAAAAAAAAGAGAATATTATTGTCTTTATTTTTTTCCTCTATAAGTATTTAAACTTTTCCAATTAATTTAGACTTTGAAGTTTGCCTATGTTTGTGCTACTGATCAATATCAAACAAAGTAGTGTTAAATAACCTTAGATAAACAGCACGCTCAACAGGGGAACAGAAACCAGAGTCTGAGATCTCTGTGGCCTTGGTTCACTGTTTACTGTTGCAAAATAATCCATTAGGTCACAAATGGTGCTTAAAGTGCAACAAGAGTTGCACCACTATGTGAATCTGATGTTCTTCCAATTGTTTTGGATGTATATAAGCTAGTACAAAGTAAATACTGGGGTTTAGCTGGAAAATCATGTTCAAAATTTGCGTAGTTTTGTTTGACCAATGTGAAATATTCACACTAATTCCTCATCCAAATAGAGCACAATTAATGCAAGAGAAATTAAAACCATGGAAAACCAATTTTTTTTTGTGTGTATGTAGAATAAACATAGTTTATTTTTAAAGGAATTCAAAGTGACAAAGCTGAAAGTCTCAAAATGCTTTAAAGATGACTGATTTCAGTATGAAACACAATTCTGCAACAGCCGATTTTTAACATTGAGTTCATTCCTACTTAAACTCAAGATGCTTGACAATCCATCCTCCTTCCCCCCAAGGAAGATCTTTATTTATGGAACCAAAATGCTTTTGAGGGAAAGACCTATTTTTTTCTTTGCAAGCAAAAAGTTCAGTAATTCTTTATTTTGTGTTAATAAATGTTGGTGTGTTTGTCCTTCTGTCACATACTAATGCTCAAAATCTTTTAAAACATTTAAGGACACTGTTTAGTATAGATTGCCCATCAAAAATTTCATTGACAACTAAATTAATTCAATAACTCCTTTCATAACTTTATGACAGAAGGGTGAGCCCTTTATTAACATTGGAATGCAACCGTATTAAAAATGGGTCAATATATTTAAAAATTTCCCATCAAAAATTACAGGAATTATTAGGTATGCCTAAAGTTGCTGTGTATGCCTGAAGTTGCCAGTTTTCTAGTTTTCCTGTTCCCTAATTAAGCAAATTAAGCAAGAACCCGAAGTCAACTAAGGGTGTTTTACCAGTGATTTGAGGAAGGACAAGGAGATGAAAGCTATGAATGACTGTGTAAACTTGCCAAGATTTCTTTCACTGCTGTGAGACAAGGACAGAATTTATGCAGTTTAAAGGACAGCTAGCACTGAAACGGTAATGAATTTATTTTATGCGCAAACCAGACAGAAAGAAACACCCTACTGCCCCAGATATCTGTAGTATAAGGGTCAGGATATATTCTTCCAGTTTCTCCTTATTTTTTTATTTTTAAATATATATTTTAAAGGAAATTGAGTAATCCAACTCCTGGCTTTGAGTTTTTCCAGTTGGAATAATGCATACAGCAGATCAAAAATAAAAATAAAAATTACTTTCCCAAGATATGACTTTGCATTCTTTTTATGAAGAACAGGAAGGACATAACAATAAATACTTATCAAAAGCTAGTTAACAGCTATTCATTTTACATTAAGAAAAGTGTATGTTTTAATTTTAAAAAGTTTTCAAGCAAACAGAAAAAAATTATACAACTAAAATGTATTATAATGTGTAGCCTTTACCTACAAGAATGTGAAACATTTTAAAAAGAAAGAAAATTGTGTCCCCAAGGTGTGGTGTTTCTGCAGATCACAGCTTTTGAAATGTGAAAGTTGAAGCCCTTTGAAAGC
>VZTM01027353.1:2260-13125 GCA_013400555.1 Jacana jacana
GGAAACATTTGCTATGCCTTTGCATCACAAAAGAGAAATTTTTAAAGCTTGGCTCTGCTCACTGCATCTGTGGATGTGCCAACAGAATCATGCAAAAAAAACGTCAACTGTCACAGTCATCTCATTTGTAAGGTAGTTTGAAATGTAGTGATAAAAATTGCTGTGTAAGAATGAAGTGTTTATTTATGTAAACTATTGGGGTTTTCTCTTTATGTTTTTGCTTCCATTGCTTGTATTTGCTTATATTTCCCAACATTGTTAATCGTGGGGAAATATGTTCTCTAGTTATCTTCTTTATTGAAATAAATTCTTTTCAGGTGCTAATGTATAGAAATATTAGTCCAGGATACTACTGGGTATTTTAAACTTGTGGTATCTGCTGTTTGACAATAGAAAGCAGATAGGTCTTTAATTTAAACTCGGGGAACAGGATGCTTAGGAAAGCAGGTGGTCTAAAGCACTCTGCTAGCAGTCCATTAGTGTGCTGCTATCTGCTAGGTTAGCTTTGTATTTGCTGATCTGTGTGAAACTCTCCTGAGACAACAGTTCATCAGTGGTGTTGTCATTCCTCTTACAATAGTGGTCTCAGAATCCCCTCAAGAGACATATCAAGCTAAGCAATGGATACAGCTTCTCAATTAGTTCATACCTTTGCTCTATAATAACTTTATTCTCTTCTTCATGCTGCACCAGAGTTACATTTATATTTTATAGGTGTAAATCTGCTTCGCAAGTAAGCCAAATTCTGCCTCTTGGTCAGAGTGTTACCTAACGTGTAAATAAAACCCTTTTCCTTTGCACAGGATGAAAAATCATTCTCATTTCAGACTGGGGTAAAAGCAAAGTGAATTATATATGAAACAAAACTTAAAAATCTGTAGTTTGGAATTAATAGGTTAATCTTTTTTAAATCTCTGTATTACAAAACTACTTTAAAGAAAGTAATTTATACTTAAAAACATAGAACATGCGACAAGGTTGTGTGTTCTACTGTGAAAAATATAATGAAATAACAGTAAATAAATCTGTATTTTTTTATTTTTATCCTTGAAACAGAATGGCATTGGTCTCATTTAACATAAAAAAATTTATTATTTTTTTCCCAGGGGAAGAGGAAGCTCAGAAAATGCTAAACTATCCTCTTCACTCCCTTTAAATCTACTCTGATTAAGAAGCTATAGTTAAGACATGAACAGCCTTTGTATACTGTAAATGAGATCAACTTGCTCCATACACTTACAATTGCACGTAAATAATTTTAAGAGTTGAAGTATTCAAGGACTTTTCAATCCCCTTGGTATGGGTTATGTTAAGAGTAGAACCCAGCAGAATTTCAAAGGAACCCATGCAGAGTCCCCACCCATCAGTGAAAGACTGATAAATATCCTCCAAAGTATAATTTAAAGGCATTTCAGGAGAACCAAGGGAGAACAAAGACACAGAAGCAAAAGGGGGAAAATATTTTAAGTAAACAGTAAAGTAGCATTGAATGTCTATTTCTACTTCAAAGTGACCATTAGAGATTTAGGTTGGTTTTGGTGGAGACAGGGGTGGGTATCTGATTTGAGAGAGAGATCTGAAGATACATTGTAAATAAAAAGCTTTAAATGAGACACAGACAAGAAGTTAAAAAATAACTGAAGACAAAAATACAGTGAAGGATTTATTTTTTCCAATATTGAGTAAACTTCTGTTTTCTTCTCTGGCAAATTGGAAAGAGCTACAAGGGGAACAGAAAGGTTACTTTGCCCAGTTTCTCCATATTGGCATACACAGGGAGAAATGGAAGCATAAATAATGAAGCCATTGAGAGGATAATCACAAGCAGTCAGAAGGTTGCTGAGTTTACAAGCATGAGATTAAGAATGAGAGTTAAGAGCTGTTTAATGTCCATTTAGAAATGTGGTAGAAATGAGAAATACTGAATGTCTAATACTGTAGCTGTAGTAGTCATGACAGCATGGTGCTACATGACAGCGTGAGCTGAATGACAGAAGGAGCTCCAAAAGTAGGAGGAAGGAGAGTTATCTGTAGGCTGGGGCAAATCAACAGGCAGAGATCATGCCTGTTTTATCATTAAGGCTTTTTTTCTAAAAACAGTACAGAAAAGGTCCTTCAGGAAATGTCCCTTATGCAGAAGTTGGTGTCTCGTCCAGAAGAGTTCAGGTACATATTTGCACTCCTTAAGTAATTTTTTCCTAAAAATATTTATTTCCTTTCTTGCCAATCCTTGTAGCAGTTTGCTAAAAATAAAAGGACCTGACGGCGAATACAAGATTCAGAAATGCCAAGACAATTTGGCAGTATGAGTTTAAAAAACAGATTGAACTAAAATAATTGGTATTTTGTAGGTTGTTCATGTTGTTTATGTGGGTCCCTAATCACTTGAGCTATGTTTAAGCTTTTCAAGTGATATTTAGTGCATTCAAATTAGTAAATTAATCTCTTGGGTACACAGCAACTCAGCATACCTGGGGTCACAGGGCATAAAGTTATTTTTTGTTGCTTTCTACAGATTGTCTTGACATGCAGCATATACCCACAGGGTCAGAAGAACTGCCCTTTGATTACACGTACAATAATCTGGATCTCCCAAGGTATTCAAGTGGTTAATTAAATATCAAGTAATTGCTAAAACTACTAAGTGACATTTAATTAGTATGTTAATTGATATCAAATTTGCTCTTGCTATCTTGTTTTATGTTAATAAAATCCCAAAACATTTCTTCGAAGTAGATTAGGAAACAGTGTGCTTCAAATGTACTAATGCAAAACAGCCAACAGCATTACTTCTGCTCATGGAACATAACTTCTGACTTAAATTTTTTAATCCCAGTTGGTTTACTTTGTCTTTAGCTTTTTTCTAGCAGTATATTATATTTATATTATAATAGTATATACATTTATATATTTTATATTTATATATATTGGAATGGATTTAGACATTTCTGAGCCTGTAATCCCTTAGAAGTCTATTTAAAGTGTGATAACTGTTAATAGAAATCCAGGGCTGCCTGTCTTCCCTTCGGCACCTACCAGCAGAGATGGGAAGGCATAGTGCTTCCATTTGACTAATGGAAATGAGGTATTTCTGTACTGCCTCCCAATGTGGCATGTAGAAACCTGTGTTTTATGCATAATACAAAATTGTCATCAAAATATTAAGGGACTGATTATTCTGCAGCAGCAAAATGCTGCCTTAGTGTTAGTTTGCACAAGGGAAGGTGATCTCCTCCTCCTCTCTTTGAGCATACCCAGCAAACAGACCTGCTTTACTTTTCACCTTGAGCCTTGCAAAACTGTTACTGCTGCTTTTGACTGAAGAGCCCAACTACAATATAGAAAATACATGCTTTTAGGCTCAGGTCCACAAAAAGCCTAACTGAACTCCAAACCAACCAAAGCCCCAAGCTTGTCCATCCTTCCAGCTTGTCCATCCTTCCAGTGTTCCAAATGGCTTCATCAAGAACAGGTGAGCAGACCCACGTTGAACCTACTAAGGAAAAAGTTGTTTTCATAACATTTAATTTGAGAATGTATTGCAAAGAAAAATCCCTATGAATATTCATATGAATTTTAAAATTAATTCCTTGCAGCTCTGCTTATGTCTTCTGTTTGTTAGCTTTCTGTGGAGTTTCTTCTGCATTTTATTGGTGCTAATGTGGAGAGAGAGTTAGTTTTACATTCAGGATCACAAAAAGCAAAGTCTAATTTATTCTCCATGAATGTTCACACCCAATTACTTCAGAAGAGTCCAACTAGGGAATAGAGACAGTGGTGTACGACCGTGTACTACTAAACTATATAACTCTGATTCCAGCCCTTCCCAACTTCAAAATCTGGATTATCCATGTAAGCAATATAAACACTGTAAAGGGAAGTGGGTTGAAGAGGGACCATCAGAGAACTTTGAATTACAAATAAAGCAAATCGTGATCTGTTTATTCAAGGATATGTCACAGAAAAAAGCAGCAAAATTGGTGAAATAAGTTATTCATTATAAAGTACTCGGCTTTAGTTATGTGTCATCCAAGTCCTGCCACAGAACTAAGAATGCAGCAGAATGATCATGATAGGCAAAATATGACACTGATTTTCAACTATTTTTTTGATTTATTTATTTGAACTTCTGTGGATTCTTATGTATAGCATTGATTTAGAGTTCATAAATAGTTCCACACAATACATTTTTAAATTTTCTCTTTATCTTTGGATATACTGTGATAATCCACATTTATTAATACAAAAAGGGTTTTGTCAAGTGTAGTATTTTAAGCCTTTTATAATACAAAGTGGATTTATTACTGTTGTTTGTATTTGTAAGTAGCCTTTCTATCAGTTCCGAATGTCTTCTGCAAAGTTAATGCTAGTTGTAGAACTTGTATACACTGAAATAATGATAAATATGACTGTAAACGTGCATAATACGTGTGAACAGTACAATAGTTAGAAGTTGTGCAGACTTAAATTCTTGAAAATAAGGTACTGGTACAAAAAAATAAGTTTAGAATTGACATGTTTATTTAGGAAAAAAAACCCAACATTGAATTGTCATGAGAGAGAAAAGCATTGCTGCCATATTATGTCCCTTTTTTGCCATGGCTGTTATCCCTCTCAAATAATGACAGGTCCAAAAGTATTTCAAAATACGATCCATCTCCCCTACTTCCAGAAGTGGCTATTCCCCGTCATTATCACCGGCAAACATTCTCTGATCTTCCAACATTTGCATTGTCTTTTTCTGCTTTCCACCTCATCTTATTCAATGTCTTGGCTTTGCCTTGAGCCCTTGTAGGACCCCCTTCTACTGCTCTGTATCTTCAAGGGTTGGTAAGGCCAGCTCTAGCTCTGGAGTTCCTGACAGCTGTCTTTCTGCCTCCAGGCTTTCCAAGCACCGAGGGAGGCAATATATCACATTACACCATGCCTCTCCTCTTTCACATGAAGCAATTCCAAGTCATTGCCAAATCGTTAGGCAAATGACTGTATTTTGAACACCTTGTAGGAGTTCAGTGGAAGCTACTGCTTTGCACAAAATTGAGACACAGCTAATCGGCTGCTTACCGCAAAGCAGGGGCTCCTGCTGTGGAACTGGGGAAGTTACATGGTGCAACAACGACAGCTTCTTGCAACAGACCCTAAGAGCTTCACAGAGCCTGACCCCAGAGCCAGCCTGCAGTGGCCAAGGGACTGTTCTGTGAGGGTCACAGGGCACTGGGACCTCCATTAAACAACCTAGGAGCCACTGCCTAACACTGACACCAACACAAAATCTATATATGTCTGTGATGAGTAATCTATTGCCTTCAGACATGAGTTAGAAGCTCATATCTCACTAGGGCAAGATGCACAGAGTATCTTGCTTCTGTGTCAGGACCTGCTGCTGGCTGTTCAGCTCTGTGTCCGCTGTTCTTCCCTCTCCGTTTCAAGCATTTTATGACTGCAGTTTCTTCATGGTCTTATAATCCCCAAATGTAATTGGGTCCATTTTATCTCCACAGCCTATCATGCTCCCTAGTGATTCAAAACCATGTTATTGAGTGCTATATTGATATGCTTCATATACATCTTTGTGGATATCAAGAAACATAAGTATGCAGGTACCAACACGTTCTGGTAACAAAGGGATGTTTTACATACTCTGACTGTGACAGAGAGATAGCAGTTCTTCAATCTACATTTTATTATTTTATCTTTTGCAGAATAACATAAATTTAAGATTCATTTCTTCACTTGTTTCTGGATTATTTTTTTCTCTACAAAATATTCATGTTTAATAATTAATTTTGTATTCCAAAGTCTTCTGATGAGGGCTGAAGTATGAGAAATGCCTGTCTTAGTTATGATTGCTGGTTGCTTTGAGTATAATTTTGGGCATGTCTTCTAGCAAACTATATAGCTTAAAACAGGATAGTAATTTGGGCTATAAATACAGCAACACTGGTGTTAATGCTTTATAGCATTGCTGATTTTTTCATTTTCATTGCAAAATTAGAAAAGTGGCCAGTCCTCACCAAGAGCTAAGCCAGTAGTTTGATTATTTTCTGCATGGCCAATATGATTTCAATTGTTTCAATTATATTTGTTCGGGCATGAAATGCACTGTAGATCATTCAGCTAATTAAGAAGGGATATACTTTTCTTTAAATCATCTGTCTGGCAAGGTAAGCCTAAACCCAAAAGTTATGTTAAGTAAAAACTGAAGCAAAGAGCTGTATAATGACATTGGCCTTACAGCCCTGTCCACAGCACTGTCGCTGCAACATGCAGTGCTTGGCTGTGATGCGTATGGCTTTGGGTGTGTGATGCAAACTTACACATTTTTAAAAGCAAGGACACAACTTTTAGGAATGTAGGTCTGAAAAGGTAACAAAAAATATTGGAATACGTTCAGCTGCCTAGTTTGTAAGACCTATGAACTGGCTTCCCACTAGAAATGCAGGAATAATGGGTAGGTTTGATGTTCTGTTATTACCCTAAGCAGAAGGAGCACCGATGCTACACTTACATTGTGATGATGTAAGAGCCAAAGTGCAACATCAGTCCCATAGCTATTGAGGTATATATGTATATATTTTTATATATATATATATATTTGATCTATATATTAGATCAATATTGATCATATAATTCCTACAGCAGCCACGCCCAAACAGAATCGTTGCCAGGTGTACTTTACCATTTAACACTCAACACCTTGTTTAGTTTATTAAATACAAAAAAATACTGAGTTTAGGAAATAATAAGCGTTAAAGTTATAACTTTTTAATAGATGATTAAAGTCTTTTCAGCATGTTCGAAGGTTGCATGTAATGAATAACATCCTTTACTTATATAAACTTTCCAGCTATCTTAATAGTTTAGTAGATTTGATGTTTATTTTATAAATATATACACTGAGTTTATCTCTGTGTATATGTTTGCATAATTTTCCAATCGTTAGCTCTTTTTAATATGCTTGGTTTCTATAATATATGCATCTGCCAACTGCAAAAATTTATATTTCACATCTACCCACATAAATAAGAACAGTGACCTCTCCATGTATATAAATACATACGTGCAAAAACTTAGGACTGAAAAGTTAACATTCAGAGGTGGTATAGTGGGAGTCTTCAGATGGTAATCTGTCACACACAGCCTGCCAGGAAAAACCAAGTGACCTACCAACAGGCTCAGGGGTGATTTGTTTGGGATCCCCTTTGTGAAAATATACTCAACAGAGTTGTGCCTCCGTGCATCACGCTGCAGTCAGTGAGACCAGAAACCCCACTGCTCTCAGTACACCATGTCTACGGGGCAAGGGAAGGGTCCCATTCTCTGTCAGCCTCAATGGCCATTGTTGTGAAGATGCAGGGTGAAAAGGTTTCTTACCTTCTGCAAAACCTGGCTGATTAACAATGTGTGACTAAAGGACCTGCAATGCCACAAGTGGAGCTTTTGACTGTGAACAGTCCTGTTGGCTGCTGTTCTGTGTGAGCCTCCCCATCTCCTGTGCTCTTGCTGGTGAGGAGTTCTGTGCCTTCTCTGAGCTGTCTTTTAATTGAATACTTGGATCTCTTTCTCACAAATTCATTTGCTTTTTAACCTGATTTTCAGAATTGCCCGAATCCTTACCAAAATGTCATTCTAAGGTAGAGCCTTGTATGGCTCAGCTAGGCTGGTTAAAGATTAGCAAATTTGGAAAAAGATGAAAACAGTGTTATAAAGAATGTGCCAAGTGCTCTTAAAAAATATAGTACTGCCAGCCCTGCTAACAAAATCCCCAGTAGGTATAAGCACTGCTTAAAATTGCTGTAAAATACAGTCCTGAAAGACGGTCAGTTTGATTAGAAAGATTGCTGCTGTATGAAACTATTCTAAAAGGCTGTTTATACATTTTAGTGCATTTTTAATATAGAATTAAAGGACCATTGCAGTGCTGACTATAATCTAGTTTTGAAAGGGTTTTTTTGACATCCCTTTCTTCGATAAAATAAATCTAGCAGGTTTCGTTTAAGATTCTTACTGTTTTCAGGACAGAATTGAATATGTATTCCATCATGGTGAATCTTTCACAAAAATGGACTACACTTGTAGGTTATAGAAAAATTATTCTCTGTATAGATTCCATTTTGTAAGGCTAAAAGCAGTCTCTGAAATATCTGGAAGAGGTGGATTTTTTCAAAGAAATTACTTTAGGTACCTAGTTCCTAATGAGTATATTCCTGTCTCTGTTGCAAATTCATTCCTGAAAATGTAAAGAGAAAATATATAGGTATGGTGTATAAATACACGGATGAAGTAAATAAACTATGGATCTAGTCCTGTAGGTCTACTGTAAGTTTAGAGAGAGTTCGTGACAGGTTTTTTTTATTGTTTTAAGTGGGTTAGGGATCCCCTTCTAGATGTAGATTCACCCAAACTGATCAATAAATATTTGAAGAAATTTACAATCACAATTTTTATGAAGCCAAATGTAAAGAAAAAAAAAAAACACAAAAGGTAACAGAATCATATCTGAGAGTATGTTAGAAACATTCCCCTCAAGCATTTCCATGGCCTAAGAGAAGGTCTAGTAATAAGGATGTTTCTTCATACTTTAGAAACTACCTGCAAAGAAACTTGTTTTCTCCTGCTGATCTGTGTCTGTTTTAAGACAGAATTGTCTGGTCTCTTGGGGCTACTAATCTGGCTTGTTTCCTAAGCATTAGATTCCCATTAAAGCAAAAACATACAGCTTTGAGATGAGCTCTCCTGAGGTCCTATCTAAACTACTGAGGCAACCGGAGCAAAAGGATGCTCTTTTGTACTGCTCTTTCACGTCTGAAAGCATTTCTGCTTTAATTCATTCTCTTTACCTTTGCTGTGCTGAGTATTATTATAGTCTAGTGAGTTCCTGAAAGCAGGAAATGCCAAAGAAACAGGTGTCAGACTTCAAAAGAAGCATTTGTCAGGACTTAATGTTCTGAAGCTAAAGGTGACAGCTCAACATAAATAAGCTCTTCTCAACAGGATTTAAGTTTCCTTAATAAAAAAGTAATAATAGAAAGTGCAAATCCAATGGCCTAGAGTAGAAGTCTTAGAAAAATGTGCATCGTTTGACATGATATCTTGATTTAAAGACTATTTGTAGTATAGTGCTCAAAGTCCAAGGTTGTTTATTTTCCCCCATAAGATAATTTATGACCTATAAAGGTGCAAGTTTGCAGCATGAAGCTGTGTGTGGTCATATTCATTGGGCTGGTTGGCCTTCAACCATCTTGTGGTAAAGCCTAGAATGAGAACACTACGGAATACAACAGAACCACTAGAAAAACAGTCCTAAGAAAACTAAAAGAACAAATATTTAATTTGTGTCTACCTCCCCTATTCATCCCCCCTCAAAAGTAAGGTAATACAGTTAATGGCATACTTCCTGAGGAACTGAGAAGAAAAGAGGGCTATATGAGCTACATACATATACATCCTACACACTGTTTTTTTGTCATATTTATATGATGGGCATAAATAGTTTCCAAGTTGGAGGTTTATCTATCTGCTTCTCAGTGCATGAGCATGAGCACTGAGAGTATGAAAATAGATTTAAGAAACCTAGGTAGCTGTATACACTATTCCATATAGCTGCTAGTGTATTAAAACCAGTGCTTTCAATTTTTATTTAAAAACTGAGAGCATAATAAATGGCACCTATTTTGTTACACTTTTAAGGTCCAGTCGTGGAAAGTAGAACTGTTCAAGAAAAGGATATATTAGTGATATGAGAATATGGCCCTTTTTATCATTTTGTCATTTTCCATGCTCATTGATCAAAACAGATACTGAACATCTTTGCTAAAAAGTGTTATTTTCTCTTTGTAATTTCTGGACTAATTACATGTTCATAGGATCTATGAATGGGGAGTCCAGGAGCAGCTGTGTTCTCCTCCATTATTTTTTATACAGTCTTTTTTTTAAATAACAAACGATATCAAATATCTACTCCCTTCAGTCTTTATTTGTTAATTAACCTTCACCAATAGCTCCCTAACATATTTAGTTACAGTCTCGGTCCTTTTACAAAAAGGAAAGTTAAATACAGGTATTTTTCTGTTTGTAGTAATGATCTTACCTGAGGTTTTGGTGTAATGTGTTTTGGGTGTGCTTCTTCCTAAATCATATTGACATGTATTGCTGGTATTATTTGACCCCACTGTTCTCAAACCTTTTATCACATTACTCTGTGTGTTTCAGGTTTAATTTTGACAGTTCTGCTTGCTTGTATTTCCATGTAGTTCCGGTTAGGAGTTTCAATTAACATAGTATTAAGTATGACCTTTTTTTTCCATCTCAGAAAAGCATTTTTATCCAGTCTTGCACATATGTGGGTAAGACTCAATGCATAACCAAAGCTGTTGTATGGGACTGGCTTCACGTGTAGGTTGTAGCAAAAACAGTATTAGCAGCTGAGGGGGCTTAGGAGGTCTATTCACCTTTGATCCTTGAAGTGGAGACTGTGGCAGTCACATTTCCATCTTCTAACAAGCTGATTGCAGAGACAGAAAGAGATCTGCATGTTTGTTTTTCACTAATATGAGCTGATGCAGTATTTTATACTGGGTAGAGCTATTTTTTCTATCAGCTCCAGTAAACATTGCTTTGTCTGTTCCTCTAATTAAAAGGTATATCGGTATGATGAGAACAGTCAAATGAAACAGGCTCACAGTGTGCATTTTCCCACTGTATTTGGATGACATCAAACAAATGTCTATTATGATTCCTTATCACCAGTAATCAGATGTGCGTATTCAGTCTGGAGTCTGTGTGGTTATCAGTATGACAGTTTTTCGTAGGAAAAAAGAAATCTGACCCTTGCAGTAGTACTAAGCAATGTCTGATCTCATCAT
>VZTM01027376.1:7756-23354 GCA_013400555.1 Jacana jacana
TAAATATTTCCTTTCAGGAAAAAAGGTTATAGTTCAGTCTTGAAAATGCCTTCACGCCTTAAGTAGTAACTCCAGTATTGCTAACAGCATTGCCATTCCTGGTGGTGCTTTTTAACTGAAATATCTGATGTAATATATTGAGGGTGAATCAAGTATTAGTTGTTCTTAACACAGTTCCATATAGAAACAATAAATAATTGCCTGTCAGGAATGAGTTAGTGAAGAGGAGGTAATTTTAGCCCTTTCCAGTAGCAGTCAATTGCATGATCCCTTGGTATGATAGAGTCAAGGTTTTCTTACCTGGACCTTCTCTTTTTTCTGTTTATTGCCTTCCCATCTGGGGATGAAAGCAATGAACACGCGCTGAGCCTATCTGTGCGTACTGCAAGGAACCTGATAGTGGGGCAGAAGCAGAACCGAGATTGAGTTAGGCCCTATCACCGTCTTATCCATCAACACATATTTGAGCCATGAAGCAGTATTGGGCAGAACCCCCACTGTATGACTGTATCACCAGCTGCCATAAGAAATTAAAGGGAACCTATTCTTCGGAAGTAGAAAGACTTCAGTGCCAATTAGCTATCATCTGTAGTGGCCTTGGGGGTAATTAACAGGCATCACGGTGAAAGCTCTGAAAAAAGGACACAATAATAATGATATTTCAATAAATTTGTACTGTTTCCTGGTAACACTGAGAGCATTATCTGGGAGTGGAACATCAGTCATTTGTTTTCTGTGCTGTCTCAGTCAGGAGTGTGTGTATTAAAGCAGTTGTTGATGAATATATACTTGCTCACTTGGTTATATTGCTTTTCTGGCAACATTTTGTAATTCCTTCTATGATTATTTTTTTTTTCCTCCTCACAGTTTTATCATCCAGTGGAGAACAAGATGAGATGAGTACTTACCATCTGCAGTCAATGGCAGCACAGTGGAACTGCTCTAGATATAATGGTGTGGATGCAGTTTTACTGATGAGACCACAACACTGTCTCCTAGTGTTTCCCATCCACTGTATGGATTTGGAGGAGCTCATATAGGTTAGACTCTATAGATGCAAGTACAGTATAGTAGGTTCTTAGCCAAAACCAACTTTGACAAGCATCCATGTGATTTATTTTTTTTTTCAGCTGCAAGCCCTGTGCAGTATTTGTGCAGGGAGCAGGAGTCTTATCAATAGTGCTGACTCTACCGCTGTTTATCAGTGTGGTGCATGTAGGTTAAAACTGGTGTCAGGGAGTGAATGAACTCAAGCCTGAAACCAGTGTCTGCCTGTACCTCTTGTTTACCCCAGTCCTTATCAGAGAAGTTATAAAGAAGCTGTTCTACCTGAACCCATTTGGATTATAAGAAGCAACAAGAAACACCGTGCCTTAATTGCTAAGATCCCAGATACCTGAACTTTGCACACAACAAATCTCTGTTGGCTGCAACCTTTGCACAGCACAATAAATACGTCTGCTGCGTGGCAGTGAGCTCATTGAGTTAATAACAGAAAAACAAAGAAACACTTTGAAGTTAGTAATGTAAAAATAATCTTAAATGCAAAGGGAAATGCTGATTTACAGCAGATGTATGCTGTAATTTATTTTAATAAAGAAATTACCTTAATAGAGAAAAAAAAGGTTTTGTCTTTCAGTAATGTTAATTAATTGTAGTTTTATAGCACTATTTGAATTTTACTCAGACACGGAAGTCATATATAAACAAACAAGAAAGGGGATAGAAAACCAATGCGCATGCCAACAGTAATGCCAGGAGCAGTATAATACACTTTTTGGAAAACTAAAATCAGATAAAAGTATTCAAATTTTATTGTCTTTATTTTCACCTATTTTTTTTTTCCCCGGTGAAGGAGATACATGTGAATTTTCATAAATTTCTGCTTTGCATTTCTCAGTCAAGTAAACAGACCTGTAGTTCTAGTGTTATGAGTTGGAATTTTTAAGGGAATGGGGCCTGGAAGAGAATTTCTTAAAATATCCAGGCAGCAAAGAACATATGACATAAAAGGGATTGCTTGTAGTAGTGGCATAAATGAAAAACATAAATTGGTGTTTCCATTAAGTGCCTTTCTGTATAACAAGATTCTTAGATGCTTTTGGAAAGCTGGCTCTAGCCACTGTATTTAAGTGTGTCAGAGTAGAAAAAGAAATGCAAGCTATTAGCAAATCAATAATATTTTTTTTCTTAAAAAGCACTCCAGGTGTAAATGTCAGAAATATTCATATTTTGTTTATTCCCAGTATTCAAACTTACATGGTTATCTTCAAGATGTTTATTGTTTTTCATGTTTTACAGGGAGATTGTAGAATACTGCGCATGGAAGTTTATTGGAAACACTTTGTTTTCAAAGGGCAAGGCAAAAAAGGCCTTTGGGCACATGAAATTCAATGCAATCAGGATTTTAGGCAACTAAGTTCATTAGAGTTGTTAATATAAATCTTATTTGGGCACCTAAGGTTGCTTGCATGGTTATTATTTTAGTGAAATCTTAATTTGGTGCCAAAAATCTTTTATGTTCCCTCAAGCATCACAAGTCTTGGCTTCTCAATGCTGATTTCTCCCCTAAGACTGTTTATGATTTACAAACAAGGCATTTCGATGTCAGCTCCTTTAGGAGGTCAGTTCAATCACTGGTCTCTCAGCAAGTCTAACACACATGGACAGCATTTATTTCAACACAAAGTACAGCAGTCACAGACAGTTTCGTCCAAAAGCACAGCTGGAGGAAGCATCAGACTTGTGTATAGCAGTCTAGAGAGTTAAACCAATTGCTCAGGAAATGGAAATCAGGGCTTCCAGGCTCTCCTCAGTCGGTACATGTTCTATCTGACTTTACTCAGCTTTCAGGTGACTTCACTATTCCTTAGCTGATAGAAATGCAATGCAGGTCAATCACCACTCCTTTTACTAGAAAATTTAGTAAGTAAATTTGAAGAACATTTTATTTTTACATTTACTCAGATATTTTATTTGTGTAGCATAGCCCAGCATTTCGTGATTGGTGAAATTTCCTACTTAGGTAAGAAGTTCTGAGCAAGCAAAGAACGGAAGGCTAAGCTCTGTTTCTTACAAAGGTAATATTGACAAGGTAACACCATCATTTTAATTTCTGGAGAAATTATTATATTAGTGATAACATACTGATTCCTTGAATTAACCACAGCTTAAAATGCCACTTTCAGAGAAGTCTTATGTGTGCTTTAGTGGGAGAGACACTGCAACTCTTCTTTCCAAAGTACACAAAACGAAGCAAGCAATGAAAAACAGACAACCAAAAGAAATGGAAAAAGAAGCAACTGAATCATTGAACAGTTGAGGAAGTAGGGAGACAGCCAAACTTTTTCAGTGAGAGCTGACAAGTGTTGCTGGGGTAAGAGGAGATACAAGACACTCCTTTAGGTTATTATTCTAGCTATCTCTATTATGAGGGGGGAGACAGGGGAATGAGATGTAGGTTGTGATACACCTATGTGCTCAAGAAAGGAGTGAATCACTTCAGATGATCTGAAATTGCAACTACATTCACTTCTAATCTGGATCCAGCATGTGCTCTGAAAGCAAACCTCCTGCTATACTCTGCTTTGATTCACATTACAGAGCTGTCTTGAAGTGCACAAACTGGATTCCTTTCAAATGAGAATAGATCAGGTGTTCACCTTAAGCTCTCTAGTCCTAACTGGTATTTTTTGTGGGACCAGATCAAAAATAGCCTGAAGATCACAAAAATAGTGTATACTGTAGCTGGCAGGTCCTCAGAGTCAACAGTTTTGCTCTGCATGGCCACTCCTTTTGATCTGCAGTACTTGCCGGTGAAGGTAGAGCATGGTTAATGCATTAATGCTCAGGAAGAAAGTATGTCTTTCTACCGACTGCATGTGAACCTGGAAAGGTTTGTCAGGTCAGTGCCTAAGAATGGGAGGCTGAATAAACTCAGTGAATCTCATTTTTTTGAGACTGAGATTTTTTTGGTGACCATTAGCACCTTCAGCTTCTTATTGCTTATTAATACCAAGTTGTTTCCTTCCTCAGCATTCGTTGTGCACTTATGCATTTTTTTCCCTGCTAGGAATGTGTTGACCATTTGTTACCACTTCCATGGCTTCCTCAGGGTCTATTCTACCTGGGTCAGTGGAGAGAGCAATAGGAGTATTTAGCTCTCCCAGTTTTCATTTGAATCCCCAGAGAAAGATTGGTCAGAAGACAAGATACGCAGAAGCAAATGCAAAAGTGGAAAAAATGTGTCAGCTCAAAATAATCACCTTGTGTGACAAGATAGGAGACCAGTGTTAGGTAACTGCTGACAGTAGGCAAAGTAGAGAAAAGCAAGGTCTGTAAGAGATGCTTGAAGCAATGTCAGAGAGAACTGACAAGAAAGGCAACTTTAAATGCAAATTTAACGTATATGGGCAGAAGTGTTTCTGTAATCAGAATACCCTCCAACATAGAAAAAGACAGCTTAAATAAATTAGACAGTGAGCTTTGGATGATACCAGTAGTCCAAAAAGGTTAAAACCAGTGCAGCTTTGTGGAGCAGTAGATGCAAAATCCAGACAGATCATAAGGATTGTAACAAAATGCTGGTCCATTTCATAAATCTATGAGCAAAATACTGGATTTATTCAAATAAAAATAAATGAAAGCTAAATATTAGCATTCAACCTTCAACTCAGATACAGGTTCAATTTATTCTGGCTACAGATGTTATTTCATGTCAGCTAAACTGATCTAGCTGTCGACATACACACGATTAACCCTAAGGAGATGTGAACTTAACCTGACATTGAGTTTCCTTTGCTGCAAGCTAAGAGTGAGCGCATGGAGAAATACTCTGGTAACTTGGCTGTTTGACTAAGCCTTCATTCTATTCCTAGTGGATAGGCATTCAACCATATGAAAAAAAAAAAAAATATAGGCATGTACCTTCCATATTATTATGTCTTTTCTTTGGGGTAATGGCAAAGATATGTTTTATAATTCACCAATATGTTTTATAATTCACCCTAGAGCAGTGGGAATGGTTCATGAACTGAACTATACTGAGCTGCAAACCCCAAGATTTTGAACCATGAAAATGTGTTCTCCATTTCACCTTTAACAAGCAATACTTCCTTACGCCTCTTTGTAGATGACTAATGTGGCACTTACTGGCATTCAGAGACACAAATGGTTAATGGTGAGGATAACAGAATAACCTTTGTAGAAATAGTGACCACCAATAAATGTTTAACTAAAATAAATTTGCCCTAGATTTCTTTGGCAAAATAACCAGGGCACTGAAAAGTACACAGGAGTTTTCCCAGCCCTTTGCATTCCCTTTTCATGGAAAATGATGGTTTAAAATTAAAGTAAAAGAGCTCCATTCTCAAAATAATTTGTTTTCCATTAGAATTTCTTCATAATTTTTGAGTTTGAAGTAAGTTTAAATACCGGGAATTAAGAAATTCTTAAATCTGTGGAGGGTTTTCTTTTCTTTATTTAAAAGCTCAAAAAATGCATGATGAATAGCAGTTTAAAAGATCTGTGTTCAGTGATTTTCCTTTTTTATTTTCTATTTCTTAAGATGCATCTTTAACTATAAATATTTGTGTATTTGTGGTTTCCACATAACATTGGAAGGGAGCAGAAGCGCAAACCTGCCACTGGAAGGGTCCATGGCAACATGGCACATGACTGCTTTTAGTAAGAGGGATCCAGTAGAGCTGTGAACCAAATAGACCTGTAACTTTGGGCTAAGAACTTCATATTTCAGTAGCCTTTACCTGCTGTCACTCGTTCTGTCTGTGGTTTAAGACTTTCAGTCTGAGCACATTCGGTGCCAAACGTCAACCAAATCTGGGAATTGCAAGCGTGCTGATTACAACTGGTCACAAGTGGTGTTCCTCAGGGCTCAGTATTGGGGCCTTTCCTTTTTAATATCTTCATTGATGATGTCGATAGGGATATTGAGAGCACCATCAGTAAGTTTGCAGATGACACCAAGTTAGGAGGGAGTGTTGATCTGCTTGAAGGCGGGGATGCTTTACAGAGGGACCTGGATAGACTGGATCGATGGGCCAATGTTAACGTCATGGCCTTCAACAAGGCCAAGTGCCAGGTCCTGCACTTGGGTCACAACAACCCCATGCATCCCAACAGGCTTGGGGCAGTGTGGCTGGAGCTGCCTGGCAGAAAAGGACCTGGGGGTGCTGGTTGACAAGCAGCTGAATATGAACCAGCAGTGTGCCCAGGTGGCCAAGAAGGCTAATGGCTTCCTGGCTTGCATAAAAAATAGTGTGACCAGCAGAAGTAGGGAGGTGATTGTCCCCCTGTACTCAGCACTGGTGAGGCCACACCTTGAGTCTTGTGTCCAGTTCTGGGCACCTCAACACAAGAGAGATATCGAGGTGCTGGAGTGAGTGCAGAGGAGGGCAACAAAACTGGTGAAAGGCCTTGAGAATAAGTCTTACAAGGATCGATTGAGGGAGTTGGGATTGTTTAGTTTGAGGAAGAGGAGGCTGAGGGTAGACCTCATCACTCTCTACAACTGCTTGAAAGGGCATTGTAGAGAGGTTGGTGCTGGTCTCTTCTCAAGGGCAATTAGCAATAGAACAAGAGGGAATGGCTGCATGCTGCAGCAGGGTAGGTTTAGGCTGGACATTAGGAAAAAATTCTCCACAGAGAGAGTGGTCAGGCACTGGAATCGGCTTCCCAGGGAAGTGGTGGACTCACTATCCCTGACTGTGTTTAAGAGTAGATTGGATGTGGTGTTGAGGGATATGGTGTAGGGGAGAACTTTTTAGAGTAGGGCTGATGGTTGGACTCAATGATCCCAAGGGTCTCTTCCACCCAAAATGATTCTATGATTCTATATAAAACTAACCAACTGGGATTTTTTAGTTTAACACCTTTCCTTAGGAGATTTTTTAATGGACTGAAAGACTTTTGAAGAGCCTACCTAAGGTGAGCTCTGTTCCTCTCTGTGAACGAAAACTCAAAGGATGAAATCCTGGCTCTCTGATAGTTGATGGCAAAGCTCCCATTGACTTCAATGGGGATAGGATTTCTTCCAAAGTGCACAGAGTATTCCCAAGTCAAAATGTAAGCACACCAGCTTATTAATAAATGCACAATAACACAATGAGCCAAGGGCAGTATAAATACTTAGACAGAGTGTGATTCAGTTTAAATGCCAATAGCAGACTTACTTTTGGAATCCGTGAAGGACCCAGATGCCACAACTAAGATCTCTCACGTTCAGACATCTGGATTCACTGATTGCGATTCAAAAGGAAATAATTAATAAGGAAAAAGTGGCAGAGTGGTGCTATATATCTAATGGCACAGGACTTTATAGTGATTATAAGCTATTTTTTAATGTTTAAGTAAGTGAGAGCTGGATTCTTGTACAGTCCTTATTCCACCTTTTTCCAAGAGAAAGTGAAAAATAACAACTGGAGTTAACAGTGTATATGAAAGTGTCAGGAAATTTTGAAAATGTGATCATCTGAGATGCAGATGTTAATGTGTTTGCTTTCCTTTTTATAGCTATCTCTAGAAATTAGTTGGTATTTGTGTATAACATTTGAGTTAGAGTATCCCACTATTGATTACCCAAGTAGCACATGCTTTGTAGATTTGTTTTAGTATGGGGACATCTTTTCTGTATCCAGTGCAACTGTGGCTGACTGCAGTCCTCGGCTCATTTTCTCTGCGCTGCAAAGAAACACTGCTGCTAATTAACTTGATGCAAATGAGAAAACTGTCTTTTATAATAGTTGCAGTTGCACGTTACTTTTCAGTGTCATTCAAGAGGAGTCTTGAAATCATTCTTCCTGCCTATAAAGGTCACAGAAAAGATGCTTCATGCCTTAAAAGAGGGAGAGCAGAGAGGGGTATTTCATGTACGTTGCTTTTTCTGGGATTTTTATCCTATCTTTGGAGGACTGGTGACCCTAACCAGGGGTTGCAGCAATGACCTTTTAACAGAGGTCTGATAAGCCTGTGAAGTAATTACCTTTTGTCTAATCATTGCCACTGCTATGTTTTATACTGAAAGCACTTGCAAGTCAGGGAGGGAGGTACTCAGTAAAAAATGTTTCCTTGCACTCACTACTATGTGATTTTTAGGTTAAGAAAACTATTTTTACCTGATTTGTACAATCGTAAGAAGACGAATATATGACTGCCACTGGAAATTCACACATCTGCTTGTGACACTGAACTTGGAGCAGTGCTCATTTTTAAACTGTAGGTATTAAATATGAACAAATGCTGACATCCTCCCTTTTATAATGTATGTTAAGAGGTGGGAACTTTACACATGAAGAGGATAGTTGTATGTGGTGAATTCATGGTCCTTGATACAAGCAGTGCAATTTCCCTTACACTGCTTTCCTGATCCTATTAGGTAAAGGTATCCTATTTAGGTAAAGGATTCTATTTCAGATTATAAAAGGCAATTTGTATTTTATTCAGTCTCCCAAGTAGTAAATGTTTTATTATTCACTTAGAAAGAATTGGGAATGGTGACATAAACATAGAAAGCATATAAGAAAACAACTTAGCTATCTGTGGAGCAGTAACTTAATCGTGTGGTCTATAGCTATAGAACTCTGCTTCTCTCTAGGAGGAGGATCCATAACAGTTTCACAAAATCACAGAATCACAGAATATCAGGGATTGGAAGGGACCTTGAAAGATCATCTAGTCCAATCCCCCTGCCAGAGCAGGAATACCTAGATCAGATCACTCAGGAACATGTCCAGGCGAGTTTTGAATGTCTCCAGAGAAGGAGACTCCACAACCTCCCTGGGCAGCCCCTTCCATTGTTCAGTCACTCTCACTGTGAAGAAATTTTTCCTCATATTTAACTGGAATCTCCTATGTTCCAGCTTGCATCAATTACCCCTTGTCCTATCATTGGATGTTACTGAGAAGAGCCTGGCTCCATCAACACCCGGAGGATGAAATTCAGCTCAGTTTATGTAACTAGGACTCGACCATTGTCTATTTTAAGTGACTTATCAAAGTTAGTCTTGGTTAGATGCATGAAATTAGGTGAAAGTCACAAGTGGTGTTCCTCAGGGTTCAGTACTGGGGCCTTTCCTTTTTAATATCTTCATTGATGATGTCGATAGGGACATAGAAAACACTATCAGTAAGTTTGCAGATGACACCAAGTTGGGTGCGTGTGTCGATCTGCTTGAGGGCAGGGATGCTCTACAGAGGGACTTGGATAGACNGAGAATAAGTCTTACAAGGATCGATTGAGGGAGTTGGGATTGTTTAGTTTGAGGAAGAGGAGGCCAAGGGGAGACCTCATCACTCTACAACTGCTTGAAAGGGCATTGTAGAGAGGTTGGTGCTGGTCTCTTCTCAAGGGCAATTAGCAATAGAACAAGAGGGAATGGCTGCAAGCTGCAGCAGCGTAGGTTTAGGCTGGACATTAGGAAAAAATTCTCCACAGAGAGAGTGGTCAGGCACTGGAATCAGCTTCCCAGGGAAGTGGTGGACTCACGATCCCTGACTGTGTTTAAGAGTAGATTGGATGTGGTGTTGCGGGATATGGTGTAGGAGAGAACTTTGTAGAGTAGGGCTGATGGTTGGACTCAGTGATCCCAATGGACTCTTCCAACCTATATGATTCTATGATTCTATGATTATATTATAATCTCATTTAATTTCAGGAAGATATAAAACTCCTGGGGTTGCAAAATGATCAAATAAGCACTTTCTGATATTTTATAGCATCTCTTTATACTTTGGAATTTAGGAGACTGCTTCTTTTAAATATTTAATGTGTGGCACTAAAATCTGAACCAGCTGTCCAAGATACCAAGAAATAGGCATGTTTCACACAAGTCACCTGCTCTATTTTAAATTTAACTTTAGGGGAAGATGGGTTCTGCCTAGAGGTCCCTTTTTCTCCCAGTAGTTATAGAAGGAACCTATGTTCTGGATGACATACATATATTTGTATTGGAAATGTTTGTTCAGAATAACCTAGATGGTCAATTTAAGATTATAGTTACCCAAAGTTTGGTGAAAATAATCCCACTTTAATTCCAGAGTTGTGGGTAACTAAATGCCATTAATATGTTGCCTCAGGATCTAAGTCAAGAGAAAACAAAACCAACAGTGATCTGGAAATGTGTTTTACCATCAAGTATCTTGCTATAATGAATATGGGATTTTCTGGTGTAGGGTCTCCCTTTACAAGCCTAGGAAGTTTCACGTAGTTGAAAGCAAAATTACTCAGACTTCAGTAGGAAAATACCCTCCCAGGTTAAACAGGAGTAGACTTCACAGACAAGGACAAATTTTAGCATCTAATGTACACCTAAATGTCTTTGGGAATGAGGTGGGTCAGTCAGTAATTTCCCACAGAGTTTTTTCTATGCTTTGCTTTACTCCTTTTTCTACTTTTTCTAACGCAGTGTTTAGAGCATCTAAAGAAATGGTCTGCTCCCTTCTCTGCAGATGAAAGGATTAAAATATCATTCTCCTACTTGTCAGAGGAACCAGCAGATTTATGCAGCCCATCTGTTTTAATAATTTCATTTGCACCCATTCCATTTTGTGTGCTCATTGTGAGGAAGAGACTCATTTAAAAATGGGAAGCTTCACTTTGTTCCTTTGGAGTGATGGTCTAATCATTCAGCATTTTCTCTGATCGTAACATGTGGGACTGGTCTGCCAGCATTTATCTGTAGATGAACACAGGATTTGGAACCCTGGGGGAGATCTGTTTTTACCCTAACTAGAAGATCACAAGGACTCATGGCACTGAAGAAACTGAGGAAATATATACTTTAAAAAAAGTGAGAAAAGAATAAAAAAGAAAACAAAAAGAATGGAAATTTTGATATAATACAGCTAGCAAACCTTATCCTAATGGAAGAGGTGTGGTACAGAAACCTTGCATAGGTTTTACTGAATTCAACAATTAGTAATACTTTGGCTTCATGTCGTGTTATTTCACTGAGCCCACTGCAGCCCCCTACTCGCACATACTTCTGAAAAACAGGCTATAACCTTCTGGGAATTTTTGTGTTCCTCTCCTCAAGATGCATAACTTCATTTCCTCAAATGACTATTTGCCTACTCCTCAGCTCAGAAAGCATCATCTGCTGTCCTCAGCAGAGCTACCAAAGAATCAGCATGGAAGCAGCAGTCACATTTGCTGGCTTTGATTTGTCTATGTTGTCAGATTGCACTTTTGTTAAATGAAAATCCTGTAGTCCAGAAAGCCACCAATATCCAGAGACTTCAGTCATGCTTGCAGTGTATTTTGCATTTGACAAAAAATCAGTAGAGGAAGAACATATAAGGCATTTAGTTATCCAGGATTTTTATGACAGAAAACATCCTTGTCTGCTTCCACATAAGATACTGGTGGTGCCATGTAAGGGTGATGAGACCGTGTCAGCTGTCTTGAAGTCTGTCCTTATATCCCTTGAAGTTTTTCCATCAGGGCTGGCTCTTTTTTATCTAGTAAAATAGATTGTCAGTCAATCATATTGGGGCAAATATGAGGGCAAGCACCCTCATACCAAAATATTATTTATTTAATTTATTATTTTTTAATGCCTTTGTTGTTTTCTGGGTTAACAAGTTTATGCTGAGTTTCTTTACTTTGATCTTTCTTCTTTTTATCCCATGCACTTTGCTCCTTGACCCTTTCCTCAGTCAGACTGAGCTCAGCTTGGCATATATCTGTGTAGTAAGGACTGCCATGCATGGAGGTGATCTTGAACTTGGTGATAGGGGTTCTGCTCCCAAGGCAGAGCCAGAGCAGGGCAGAGCTCAGTGCAGCTTCACTGCCCAGTCATTCACCCAGCTTCTAAGGTGGGTTTTGCTGCTTTCTCTCAGCTTTATTGTCATGACTGAGAACAATCTAAATTTGACAAAGAATTTTCGGTGGCAATGCTCAATTTCTTGAAGATGTTTGAAGGAAGCAGCTAGTGCTCTGTCCCAGAAGCAATTGTTCTGAGCCTGTGCCAGGGTTTCACATGAATTCCCAGACAACACGGGGCACACATTTCACATGCAGTTAAATGGAACGTCAAGAATTATTACCATTAAGCAATTGACTGATACTTGAAGAAATCATTGTGGCCAAGAACTAATCTACACAACAGGTTTCCATATTCATTAATGGACACAAAGTACCTCACTAGTACCTTTTAAAATCCACCACACAAAAAAAAGAATGAAAGGTACCGCTGAGTGGCAATAAATTACTAGCCTAACAAGGCCAAATTTTTTTAGAGTTAGGATCCCAAGTCTGTGTTTAGTATTGGAAACTAGTAGCCTGATTTTCACTGCCACTAACTTTTTAATATATAATGGAGGCTACTAGATTCTGAAAAAATCTCCATTGTGTTTACTTTAATTGCTTAAATATGCACTCATATTTAGCACAACTAGCAGCCTCCTTTTAATAAGTGTCATTTCTCAAAATCTTGGCTTAGATCTTTTCCATCATTAACTTTTATGACTATATCTATATCAAACACCAATAAATAGGTAACTTAAGAACGTCTCTTTTTTGACTATGTTCATGACATCATGAGTTTTTCACTGTTGAATTTATGCCTGTGCTAGTGAAACAAAGTGTATATGTTGTCCCCCACATTATTGGAAATCATTCCTTGTCTGACATAAGCAGCAAACTGTAAGCCAATGGAAAATAATCTTTAAATTATTCATAAGAATTATCATGGCTAATGACAGCATATTAGATTGGTAGACTCCCCTTTCAAATATGAGAGTGGTCACTACTTTCTGCCAGTAAAGCATCAACATTCATTTACAACATGAAGTGCTTTATGAAGCAATTTGCAAGGCCATTAAATTGCCAGAATTATAATAGAAAGATAAATTAAAGTTCAAAGAGTTTGATGAGTTCTGCTGTCATTCAGAAGTTCATTGAAATGCCTTCTATTCCTCATAATTCTTTTCTTGCCACAGAATGGTACAAATTATCAAGCCTACTCTACTAAACAGTAATCTAAGAGGTTGGTTTTCTTAATAAAAAACCTCACTGTTGGAAAAAAAAAATTATAAGCATTTTGGGAGAAAAGCCAACCCAGGCAAAATGGGACCTGGCAAGGTGTGACTCTCAGCAGAGGTGGCTTACTCTCCTGCTAAAAAAGTTGGGGTGATCCATGAGTGGCTTCTTACAGTGCTGATTTCTACATCCATGGAAATGACTCCATAAATCCTCCCTACCATTTAATCCAGACCTTATTACATCGTTCAGAGGACATTATTTTAAACACCATTCCTCTACATTAATTAATGCTATGGAATGTTTCAATGTCTTATGTAAACAGAGTTCTTAGGAGCAGGCTGGCTAACTTGGGTTTGTCAGATAGTTTAGAAGAATAACATTGTCACACTAAACTATGTACCTTCTTGAAAACTGACAGGGTTTTTTGGGGAAAAAAAAAAAAGGTTGTTTTTATATTCTTTTGCATTATAAAAGCATGGATTTTTGTCTGAGGTGTGATGAGGCCAATTTCTTTAGGCAAGGTAAAATTCAACTAAAGGTTTTAAGGGAAATAATCTCTCAGAGAATGTGTCCAATTGTAAAGCAGTTCCTCTGGCAGAACTCCCAGCATTATTTCTATGATTGCGTGCATTTTTGCATATACTTATAGCCCAATGTCCATCATTAGTTGCAGAGATTATGGAATCTATATGCAAAGGGGTAATACCCCTTAGGCACCTAATTCCCGTTGATAAACTGTTATTGGCGCCTTTGTAAATCTTGCTTTTTGTCTTCTTCTATATTTATGTATTCCCTGACATAATCATGCGTCTAATAAGAAACTGTAAGAAGTTCAATACTGGGCCCGAGTATTTCAGTGCCATAACAGTTTAATATTCTGTGTTATTCTGCATAGTTGTCAGCCGTTGATGCTAGACACAGTTCTTATTTTAGAAAGCACATTCCTGAAATCTTTGGTGTAGGCTTTTAGTGGGATTTTTTTGCTTTTTGTTTTCTAAAAACCCATTAGTGTTTGAGGAAAAATACCATCTGATGTTGCAATGAGGAGCTTCACCTTTCAGGGTAATGTTTAACCTTCAGTATAAATGTATGCAAACAGAAACGTCTTTCTGTAAGAACTCTGTGGATTTACACTGCTGATCTTGTCAAAGAAGTAACCACTGTGTATTTTCACCATTCTCTTAATTAATTTCTGCAGCATTTCTGAAGCATAAAACTGGAAAGGACTATTGAAATCCTTATGATCAGAGTTCTACCCACTGTCACAAGAAACTGTATTTTCTTATGCTAGTCATAAATGTATTAAACTAGGCTTTAAAAGTATGTAGTTTTGCCCCTGTAGATACCACCATTCCTCTGCAAAGGCTTGTAGATTGATGTATAATTTCTAGTCCTTAGCCTTGGTGTACCTTTGACTGATTTATTTTGGGCCTGTAACCAGTAGGGCCTAAAATGGCAGCTGCTCTCCCCTTGTGCCACAGCTTAACATTCATGGTTATCTTGCCCATAAATGACATACATAAATGACTCACTTGCTCTTCTTTTTTCCCAATATACAGGTTTCTAGCTTAAAGCAGAAGTTCCTTCTTCTGTTCTTAAATAAATTACCTTTCCCTTTTTCCTACTGAAATTCATTATATTCCTAATGTTCTTGTTCTTAAGATCATTTAGTTCCATCCTGGGTAACATTCTAATCTCTTCTGTGTTGACTATAGGCTAGTTCCATGCAATGATTTTGTAGGATTCAGTCAAATTTTGAGGTTTGCTTCTTTCACTGAGTAGCTCACTATCTCTAATGGCACTGTCATAGCTGAGTAGCCCTCTGTGTCACTAGAAAGTTCCAAAGCGATTCTGTTTCTCGTGATAGTAAGAATGGAGGTTGATGTAAATTTAACTTTCAGACCAAGTTTAACAGTATCTTTCTATCAGCTCCTTTCCTCCTGTCCTTCTTTGGCTTTTTTTTTACAGTCCTCATACTTTCCCTCTGGAGTTTTGGCAGATCTCCCTTAACCCTTCCAAGATCTAGTTTTTTGCTGACCTGCTCTTTTTTCTTATCCATTGTTAATGTTCTGCTTATTTTAATAGTATTTTCTGACAAGGTTATTTATTCAGTTAGGCTCAGAGTTCTTTCTTTCAAGTTTCTTTCCCTTGTTTAATATGGAAATTCCAAAGTGGTATTGCAGTTACATTCTTCTTCTACATACTTAAGAACATGCTCTTCATTCAAATATTTTCTCTGAGTGCAGTTCTCTTTTCATAAATGCTTGTGGGTGGCTGAACATTTCTGTTTCCTAGAAATACTAATAATATAATCTGCTATTTTCCTTCCTTTATCAAAATTTTATCCTCCTCCTTAGGAAGAAAAAAATCTTTGAAATTCCACTTGAAGAATCACTGGAAATAATACCACTTTCTTGAATGTTTTCCCTAAGTTGACTTAACCTAGATCTGTTCCAGTATGAAACCATGAGAATCACTGCTTTCAGCATACCTAAAAATGGATAGAAAGTTTTTCAGACTGCTTCATATTCATATTTCATATCCTTACTTTTGGCAAAAATTGCCTAGTTTTATTCACTGGATATACTTTGATAATGA
>VZTM01027391.1:222-33831 GCA_013400555.1 Jacana jacana
GGTAAAAATACAGAAAAATTACCAGTGCCTGTAGGGAGTCAGTTATTAAGAAAGTAAAAATACATGAAATAATTACAGTGTTTGAAAGGTAAAAATGGCATGAGAAAAATGACTCAGTAGAATGTTGAACTTGCTCCCTGAGACGTTGGAGCACGTCGCGTATAATATATTATTTACTTCTTATGACCCTTTGACGTAAATGTACTGGCATGTTTAGTTTTCTAGTAATTTTAGACCTTTCTGAATTAAATTAAAATGCAGATTTCTAAAAGTTTGTCAGTGAAATCAGTGCCCCAGTATAACCCTGTTAGCATCTCAAATCACTGCAGGGGGTTTGGACAGGAGGATCATTTGGAAAGTGTGAGTTAGATAATTTTTCCATTATATTTTATTAGTATAAAATATATTAGCATTTGTTAGAGAAATGCTTCTATATGCAAAATTCAATATCTAAGATAATTTGGATTTCTAATTAATATTTAAAAATCTTTGTTAGAGCAACTGCAAGTGCACCTTTAAAGGATACTGAACTTCACTGTGAGTGAAAGAATGTCAGCATTGGAGCATTAATCGTTGCTATATAATAGTGTTATTCATGACAATCCAGAATCAGAGTTTTGCTATCTGGGAAGAAAAGTTGAAGATGTTATTGCACTCATTCTATGCTTACTTCATATTCAGCCATCGTTTATTGGGAAACAGTTTAAGTATATATTGTTAACCTCTGATCAGTGAGAAGCAGGCACACAAATTGTCATATCCTGTTTCTACTGAGGATTCTTCTTTACGCATAGGTTAAAGGATGAAATTATCTCATTTTATTGTCCCTTTGTGCCTTTCCTTTTTCTTGGTTTCCTCCTTTCAATATATGTTACTTTTGGTCTTTTTGCTGTTTACTTATTTTTGTAATGTTGACCCTTCATTGTGAGAGAAATGAATGAAGTGTTTCACGTTTTTTCTTATTCTTTATCACTAAAAAAATGATCACAAACTATTGTGTCCCAAATATGCTACAGTTGATAGAGTGGGAATTTCTCATTTCCTCATATGTAAAATAATGCTACTACAGAATTTATTATTTTGCCCTAAGTCTCGATAGTCAGTCTAGGCTGTAAGCTTCCAGGTCCCCCTACCATAATGGGATTGAGGTTTTCACCTTGAGTTACAGTCACTTCTAAAAACAAAAGGAGTAACAGTGATGGTTCATTCCAGTAGTCTTCCTCACAAATGGAAGACTGCAATTGTTAATAAACATGAAGTGACATTTTCCTTTTCTTCGACTGTCCCCAAAGAAGAAATAAAGAGAAATATTCTTCTTCAGAAGATCCTCTTCTCCATTGTTCCAAGTGTCATTTCTGTTCTGCTCCCCTACAGCAACCATCTCTGTGGTGGGATTGTGATCATTCCCGTACACTTTGGAGAACTCACTGTCTTTTTACTTTTTAGTATGAACGTGAAAGGTTTGCAAGTCTTTATTCTAGCAGCAATCAGAAGTATATATTAGGAAGTTATGTTTGAACACCCTGAAAATGGTTTGTTGGAAGTCAGTTGTTTGTGAATTCATACTGGTTTTGATATTTTCAATCACTGAGAGTTTTCCTTGACACCATGGCACCTATCATGCCCAGCCTTCCCAGGGTACAGAGCAGGAGAAAATGGATTATGCCCTCAACAATAAAAGGCGAGTCATTCGACTGGTTCTGCAGTGGGCTGCTTTATATGGAGATTTACTACAAGAGGATGAAGCGGCAATGGCCTTTTTGGAGGTATAAAGGAATTGTTGTGTCATTGTATGGAAAAGTACCTAACAAGCAAGATATGCTGAAAGCCTGTTCCCAGCCTGTAGAATTCTGTTGCAAACTAAAGAGAAGTGGGTTGTTTCAAAGTGCAAACTCATAACTCTGTTTTCTCGGTTTCAGCGGCACACAATGCACACACTACACCAGTGCTTGAACTATTGTCAGCCTCTGAAAATACCTGCTGGAGCTGCAGACTCCTTTCAAAGCACTGCATGGGTAGATTGCTTTTCAGCAAGAGATAAATTTGCTTTTTTTTTTTTTTAGTATTTTCTTGTGAACAGGTCAGGGTCTGTACAGGTTGAACTGGCGGGCTGTTTATGCCTGCCCTAAGGTGTGACAGGAAGGTGCTGGAGAGTTCTCACTCTACAAAACCAAAAATCCTTTACATTTGGATGAAAGCTGTAGTGCACCTATTGACACTTAAGAACTTTGTCTTTAGGACCCTTCTGATCCCTTAGAATAATTTGATTCCTCAGACACTGGTTGTAAGGTCTTTGTGGTTGGTGTCATATCTATGTGTTTCTAAGACTGCCATTGTCATTTTAAGCCATCATTATTGCTGTTATTATTATATATTGTGTTTATGGAACATGATCCCATACATTACTGGGTGAATGGAAGTTCTTGCCCCAAAGAGCTTAAAACTGAATCTAAGGTAAGAGTCAGCAGAGGGGAACAGAGAGGGGCGTTAAGTATGACAGACACGTAGCAAGCCCACGTGGGAAATCTTTTCATAATAGACAAGCTCTGTAGACAGACATTATGTCTTTCATTAGTCCAGAAGTTAAAGAACAATTACTAGTTGCAAGCACATAGATCCGTCTTTGGGTCTGTTTTATGTAGGTGTGGCAGGAAGAGGTTGGAGTAGGGTTTACTGCAGTGGACTGGAGTAGTTGAGAGTCAAAAACCAAGTAGCAAATGAACCACTAAGGACTAACAACAGCAGTGGGTAAAAAAAGGAAACAAACGCTGTCATCCAGATTATTTGTGAATTTTATAGTCTTTATCCTTGATAATCTGAAAATGCAGTTTTTGCACACAGTGAATTAAGGAGCCTCGTCAGCTTCCCTTCTGCATGTGTAACCTTGCTTTAAATCAGCTGGAGATAAACAAGTAGAAGTAATAGAGGGTTGGGCCCAGCATGTGCTCTTCTATGCAGATTATCATTCTTTATAATCATTATGCTATCAGATGTCATGTCATAATCCTCTATCCTGAGTCCTGCTCATTTATCCCTATGGTTATTTAAAGGCTATTCTGTATAATTTACAGGAATTTTATGTATCTGTATCAGATGATACTAGAATGATTGCAGCACTAAAGGAGCAACTTCCAGAGCTGGAGAAAATTGTAAAGCAAATGTAAGCACAGTTTCTACTTATTCCCTCCCCCCGCCCTTTTTCTCAGTAAATAGATCAAGAAAATGCATTGCATATATCTATAAAAATTCTGTTCTGAGTGGCACTCTGTCATACAAGACTGAATGTTTGCATGATAGATTGTTTGGATGAATGTCTATGGTTCTCTCCACATCATTCTTGCAAACACCAAACTCTCATTAAAAGGTTGACAGAAGGAATAGGAAATTATGTACACACCATTGAAACTAAACTGGATGCTCATTTCATGCTTACCTGGACTTAGCATACAATTTTCCCTGCCTTGGTCATACTTTAACTATGGTATCATCTAGTCTTCATATATGCAAATATGAATACGTCAGTACCGTAGTTTGACAAGTAGCTATGCTCTATAGGTGATTTTGTACACAGAATCATCCAGGTAATATTTAATTATATATTTTATGCTTTGCCTTTTTATAGTTCTGAAGAACCTAAAGCAGCACAAAAGAAGGTAAGATAGTTTATTTCTCCGTTTTCTAAAGTAAAATCTTTAGCACAGCAAATCCATAAGCATCTTCTCTTTGGTAATCATGGGTACATTAAAACAGCACATTGAGAAATAGCTTCTAACATCAAGTGTCAAATTTTGCACTGCTACTCTCTATCCTACCACTGATAAGAGATCTGTTGTAGTTGGTGTCTACCCCATAATGTTTGTGTTTTTGCATTAATGTGAATCCTGATGATTCATTTTCAGCACAAAGTTCTCCTGCAGCTGTTCAACACTAGTGATGACAGAGCACAGAAACGCCAGCCTATCAGGGGCAGCGATGAAGGTGGGTTCCTTCTCTGCAAAGTTTTCTTGAGCCACTGAGATTTGCAGTAAATTTGCCTCTTAAAAAAATTAAAAAGGGTCTAAAATAAACAAATGTACCTACCTACAGTTTTGAAGCTTGGCCTAAAGCAAACTCTACTTTTGGTGGCCCAGCATTCTCCATCATTGATTTGAAGTGCTAGTGGTCTTTTCCTTTAGTTACTTGGCCTCCTCAGAGGAAGATAAAAAAAATAAATAGGGAATGAATAAAACAGTTAAGAACCTGTACAGACAGTGTCCATGCGGGTAACGGCAGTAAATAGTGGGTGGGTGCTGGAGGTCATGTCTGAGCCTCTGTCACCCCTGCGTAGTTTGAGCTAACATGTACAGCGGTTCCTTTGCAAGATAGGAGTGGAGCAGATGATCATCCTGTGGATCTCTGCCCTGTGGCACACAGCCTAGAAAACAAAATCTGCTGGTTTGCCCTATTGCTATTGTATGATTCTCTGAAGAGATCAAGGTAAAATTTACAGCAGGATATCAGAATATGATTTTCAGTTTTACTGCCTTTTCATATTGTCCTTTACTTCAGGCAGGTTGAAGCCATGTGAAAAAAATCCTAAGTGTTGCTGATGAGATCTGTTCATTGTAAACAATGATACATGCCCCTTAAAACTCATAAATCAAGATTTTTTTGCAACTGTCAGCCTCTCACTGGTTGTTCTGCTGCATCTTAATCACAGAAAATAGCTTCTGCTTCAAGGTGTTTGATATAAGAAGATAGCTCTGGCTAGTGAACAGCCGTAAAAATAAGGGAACAAAAATGCAAGGTCGTATAGCTGAGAAAGCTGGTGGCCTAAATCAAACCAACGGAAGGGCCGATTCAAAAGCTGGAAGTACCTGCATATGAACAGCAGACATCCTGCCAGGCATGCAGCTTCTGCTCTCCATATCAGTGGTTTTTCTAGGTCTACAAAGAGCAAAACAGTTGATGCTGCCAGGGTAGATCTACTTCTTGTGTCTGTGTGGACAGGCAGTAACTGCCACTTTCGTATGGCTGCACCTCTCATTCGAAGGGCAGCCAGCACACTGAGCGTTGAAAATCCATGGGCAGCTGTAACCCCCAGGGGCTGCTTGGCTTGGCTTGGCTTGACAGCTGAGCTGAAGGAGTATTTTGCTAACTTGTGTCTTAAATCAGCATTGCTTTGTGCTGCCTTGCTTTTTGCAGGCTAATGTACTATCGTATTGATTTCTAGGCAGCCAGAGGCCCGAGTTCACGTATTGCTCTGTGAGCCAATTTGTCCTGTACACTCAAGTACATTCTTGTTAGGGTATTTTTCTTTATCATCCACAACATTCTTGATTCAGCAATTACATGCTTGCTTGTAAAAAGCGGTTGCAACACAGTTTGATTTCAATTCTGATTGTAACCAAAACTGTTTTCAAATCTATTTTGTAAATACGAAAAGTAATTTTCCTGTAATTAAGCGAGTTTGCAGCCAGTTTTCCTGACTCCTGGAAAGAAGTGTTGATTTAAAGTATTGTAATGTGTGGAACATAACAAAGTGACAGATTAAATTGGCGTCAGTATATTATGTAGCAATACTGAAACAATAGTACTTCATGGGTTACTAAATGCTCTGGGAAATCGGAGGTTTCGACGGTAGAAATGGTAGAATATCGGAGGAGTGAGGAGCTATCAAAACTATAGTGACTTACTGTTGCTTTATGTGTTTCATTTCTGAAGAGCAGTTACTGAAGTGAAAGTAATTTATACAGTAAAGTCTCTGTGGTTGTTAACACTTGTCATACACAGTGCAATCTTTTGTTGTTGTTGTTGTCTTTCAGTTCTGTTTAAGGTGTACTGCATAGACCAAACCTATACCACTATCCGGGTGCCAGTGTCTTCCTCCGTGAAGGAAGTGATCAATGCAGTAGCAGATAAGCTGGGTTCTGGAGAAGGCCTCATCATAGTAAAGATGAGTTCAGGAGGAGGTACTGTATTTGCATCATCTTAAACACTTCTAACAGTGAAGCAGAATGTCAGGAGGGACTGAAAGACTAATTCAGTCAAGACTTGTGCGTATTCACCTGGTACACAGGTTCTGTCTTAGACCCAAGTCCCTTCTCTACTGCAGGCACAGGCTGGTGCTCAAATGGGAGACAGGAAAAATGGGGAAGCTTGTGTATCTGCATGCTGCAGAGCAGAGCTACCCCCTTTCCTTCAGTGTGAGACTTAGAAGAGAGTTTAACAGCTGATACAGGAGATAAGTGTGGATAATGTCAGGTTACACAAGTGATTTAACAACATCAGAAAACACTGCAGTGCAGACATTCCAGTAGTGGTCACTGCTAGGCTGGCTGCTCCGTCAGTGCAAACCACTGCCAAGCATCTTAGTGCCAAGCCCACTGGCCTGGTGTTAGCAAAGGGTCAGGAGTCAGCCCCCCACGACAGGCTGTGGGAATGGGAGAGTAACTGCAATGTGAATTGGGGCTGGAGAATTGGTGTTGCTGAAGTGCTCTGGTTGAGTATGACTGTGTGGACACACACAGAGCTAATGAGAGCTGTGTTGGAAGGCATTTTTGCAAACAGCGATGCCTGCCAACACCAGCTCACTTCCTGAGAGCTGACACTAGGCGGGTCTACTTTTTGCAGTTGCAGCAACTTTTTATTGTCAGATTGCTGACAGCCAGCACACGCTGGAAGAGACTGTTTTGTAAGTTACTTCATTATCTTTTCTTTACCTGTGATGTGATGCTTTTTTAGAACTGCTGTAATAAGATTTGAATACAGTTGCATTTCATCACCTCCTTAGCTGCTGTCTTACAAGGAAATTTCTGTTAGGAACAGCTCTCAAAATGCTTGCAGCTCAGAGAAAAATTAATGGAGTCTCTAATTATGGCTGGGCTTTTGTGGGTAGTTTCTAGATATGGCAGCACAAGCTTCTTGACCTGTCTGTACAGTTTGAAACTGGGATTCCAGCTCTGTATGCCAAACCTGTAGGAGACTGGTTTGGACTGAGCTTGTTGTCACATTTCTTCAATAAAGAGAGCCTGATTGTACCCTGCACATCGGTTTACTGTGCAAAATTTGTTCCCAGAAAGGTGATCTTTGCAAACATTGGACCAGTGCTGCTGTAAATTCTGCTGGATATATAATAAGCAATGTTCTGTTTCATGTTTACAGAAAAGGTTGTGCTCAAACCTCATGATGTTTCAGTGTTTACAACTCTCAGTGTCAACGGACGGCTGTTTGCCTGCCCCCGTGATCAGTTCGATTCACTGGTATGTATGTGTGCCCTTCTCAGAAAGATCAGTTCTCTTCGGGTTGTTTGAACACGTGGCCCCTTTTGTGTGATCAGTGTGTTGGGTAAAAACTAGTGGAAACATTCACAACAAAGGGCTTGTCACAGTGCAGTGGGATGAGCCCTGAAAGTGAAACAAGGTGATGTTACAGTTTCCTAAACTAGAGCAGAAATCTCTCTGTTCCACATGACATCACTTGATCCCAGTATTCTCTGTGTCAACTGAGAGTGTAGGAAGAGCTGAATATTGTCACTAAGACATGCAGTAATTCCTGATTACAGAATTATGTCCTTGAGGCCACAGGGATATATTGTTGAAGATGTTACCAATTAAAGCATTCTGGAGACATTATTCCTTAAAATCTTGTCTTTCTCAGCCCCACAAAATACAGTGTCAAAATCTCAGATGATTCTAACTAGAATCACAGAAAATATTCCCCGTAGAAAGTCTGTTTTTTCTTAAGTAGAATTGTTCATAAGTACTTACAGTCTATACAGTAATTCTAATAATCTCCATGGGGTCTGCTTTTATAGAGTTTGATTTGACTGTACTTTTTGTTCCTTTTATTTCATTAAAAACAAACGTCATTGCCAAATCATGTCAGCATGAGCTCTATTACTCCTAGCCTTGTTTCAGCCTCCTGTATGCTTTTAACAAGCCACTTAGTATGTATGCCTGATTTCTTTTACAGATACGGTAAAATCTGTGCTTGGCTGCTGCTTTCAATTTAGTAACCAAGGAATGCACATCCAGCATCCTGTAGTTCCATGCAGAGATACCCCTTGTTCAGTTTATTAAATTCTGGTGTTCCCTTAAGGTTTATTAATCCTGCCAAGTAGATACCCCTGTGGGGCATGTTGCTCTAAAGCAGGAGTGTTGGCGTCAGTACAGCTGCTCTGGGTACTTTTGCGCGGCTCTGCATTGTCTGTGTAGACATACCTTCGGCAGCGCTTTCTGTGCTTTTTCCCCTCTGCTCTCCACCGTGGATTAAGTACTCAAAATGCTGCAGGGAGCCCGAAGATACAGGGCTGCAATGTGCTAGTTTTCATCCAGTGGGCTGACTTCAGTAGATATTAGGGAGGAAGACTCAGCTCCTTTAAACAGGTTCTCAGCACCACTTAGCAGAACACATCCATTTTATCAGCTGCATTTTTTGGAAAAAGTATAAATAAATCGAAAAATGTTACACTGTTACCTCCTTCACAGTTTAATCCTTTCACATTCCAGTTTCTGGCTGCTGCCGGTGCATGTGCAGTTATTCACAATACACTGTCCAATTCCCATGTGAAAATTGCTCTGGCTTAGCTGAATTTTCGAATATGCAATGAGTTTACATCTACCCGCTTCTCTCCCGGCCTTGGAAAATACTTGTTTTGTTATGGTAACAGCTATGTTGTGTTTGTCTCCAAATAGGGGGAGAAAAACCCTCTTTCAGTCTGTGGGCAATGCTCTTGCCACAGATTTCTACAAATCAGAATTTTCTACGGAAAACTGCTGTACTCCTAATTCATAGTCTGTCTTAAACTAAAGAAATTTTGTGTTTGTGCAAATCCCAATTCGGAGCAATCTGCAGGCTGTTACAAGATTGATAGCTGTCCTGAATTTTTTAGAAACACTATTTTTTAAAATCATAGAGGGAGCTTTTAAGGTAACAATGCCCGTGGTTTAGGTTAATGTTTTTTAATTAGTTTGTATTATGATGGTATTTGAAAGGTAAGTTTTCCCTAGAGTACAAAGCAAGAACTCGTACAGAAATGAAGCCCCTGCATACTGGGTGTAATTGAAAAGGTGACTTGACGTATTAATCACACACACACAGAGAATATCAGGGATTGGAAGGGACCTTGAAAGATCACCTAGTCCAATCCTCCTGCCGGAGCAGGAACACCTAGATCAGACCACTCAGGAATCCAGTCAGTCCTTTTCCTACTGGCAATAAGAAGTTCTTACATAAAACGGAATTCGTTCAGTATCAAAAATGAGCTTACTATAGTGTGCAAATATGGTCTGGTAATCTTGTAGACTCTACTGAGTTTCTACTCAGAAGGGAGTCTGTTGACAATTCCCTGCTCTGTAATTATCTAACCACGACCCTCTGAGTAATTGGGAAAGAAACTTGTAGGTGAACTATACTGCCCTCTCCTGGAAACAAAACAATTAAAACGTGGGGTGACCAGAAGCGTTAACGGGTGTAACGTTTCAATTTGCAAAAGGGTTGGTTGCTAATATTTTAGCAGTGCTGGTTCAAACACGTTGACCCTAATATATACCACAAACAACTTCAAATCTGACTTGATCTCAATCCATGGATTAAATCTGTCTTTAATACAAAATCTACTTGTATGCAAAACTGTAGATCCCATGTCATTTATTGGGTGGTATGGAAGCGTTTTTCAAAAATGTTTTATCATTGAATGATTTAAAGGACTCTTTCTCATAAGACTGTGTGCATATAATTTTAACTAGCATACCCAGGAATTTTGCAGTAACAAATAGTGCATCCCTGAACTGTCAAAGAGAAGGTGTGAGGCTTATTGTATAAATGATCAAAGGATCTTGCAATCACTGCAGATTTCTGAAGTATGGCAGATATAATAATTCTCTGCATTAGAATCAGTAATTTGCAAAAGTACTTGGCTTGTGCTTTGTGGCCTAGTTATTTGTGTAAATGAAAAAGGAGAGTGATAACAAAAGCTTTGTGGAAAGACCTGTGCTCTTAAACAAACGGGCATGCTTTGGTTAGCACAACGTGCAGTGAAGTATTTACTTCTGGCTTCAAATTTTAGAACAATGCTAAAAATAACACCCTGAGAACAGTCTGTTTTGTTTCCTTACAGTGCCTCTGAAGAGCTTTCAGATTCTTCCTGGCTATCCAGTGCATAGTGGATACTGATTTTGCACAGGGCTTCTCATTCCCTAATGCCAGCTGGTGGCTAAAAGCAAATTTTGTTTTACTATTAGAAACATTATTAGGGAAATGGTCAAACTGAAAAAAAAATAATCAGAAACATTATGGAAGAAAAGCACCAATCGTGCAATTTAGCATGTCTAAAATATTTTTGTATCACTTTTCCATTTTTAGGCACCATTACCAGAACAAGAAGGACCATCTACTGGTACAGTGGGAACATTTGAACTGATGAGCTCCAAAGACTTAGCACATCAGATGACAATTTATGACTGGGAGCTCTTCAACTGTGTGCATGAGGTATGAGGATCTGTCTGTGCTGGAGATAAGAACTTGTTAGAAAACACCTACTGGTACATTGTAGGATTGTGCATTTTGCCAAACTTTCTCTAAGCTTGTTTTTAAACAATACTACAATAAAGCCACCTACAAGTTTTGAAAGTGTAAGGCACGCTTCATTTTATAGGCAAAATGCAAAAATAAACTTCACCTGAGCATGTGCTGCTTAATGAATTACTTTTGTATGTTTTAAGGTATTAACCAATTTATTCATAGTCTGTAGTTACGGTTTTAGCATGCCTCAGCTATTGTCTACTTGATTTGCAACCTGAATCCTTGTAATCTGTACAGCAAAAAGCATAAGTTGTAGAGGAATTTTCAGGATATACATACTTAGTACATAGTCATTCTTAGCCCCTTTCCTCTGTCCAAAAGATGAGATTTGAAAAAAAATAATCCCTAACTGTTTTCTTTTTCCTAGCTGGAATTGATCTATCACACTTTTGGAAGACACAATTTTAAAAAGACCACAGCAAATCTGGACTTGTTTTTAAGAAGATTTAATGAAATTCAGTTCTGGGTGGTCACTGAGATTTGTCTTTGCTCTCAACTCAGCAAGCGTGTTCAGCTGTTAAAGAAGTATATTAAGATAGCAGCCCAGTAAGTATGCAATCATGTGTGCACTGAAAATGTGGTTCAATATAGTCGATTTATTGTTATTTTTCTTTTTTATATTCAGACAGCCACACGCTGTAGAGGTTAAAACGTTCTCTATTTGGTAATTCTGTCCATTTCTTTATAGGGCTGTATAGAACCTTGTTGATATAGATTATTCTGTCGTGCCCTACTTGCCATTGCTTCTTGATCTGTGATCTCTTAGGGACATATTTTCACAGGTGTGAGTAAAAGTATTTCAGTTCATTAGGGGAATCCATCATTTACCCTTATACGCATTAGTAAATATTCACAAAAGTGAGCCTTGTTTTTCCTGAGAACACTAGTATTTCTGGTGCTGTTCAGGAAAAACCATTCTTAGAATTGCCCTGAGCGGGAAAACCAAAAGGGGAGAGTGAAGAGATACAGTACGGAGATGATGAGGCTCAGGTTACTTTCAGTCCACTTAGGATATTTTTCTAATACTTCTATTTTAAAATGTAACTGTATGAATGTCCTGTTTTGATGTGTCTGAGGTTGGATAGCAGGTAATTCTTGCTGGCTTCTATTCTTTCATTCATATTCAAACTTAGGCTCTTTGGAGCCTTCAAGCCAAAGATGTTGGCCTTGACTCCATACCACTGAAGTCAAGGGCAAGGTTGTGACTGACTTCAGGGGGAGCAGGGGCATGCCCCTGCCCTGCAGAGCTACAGGTTTTTATCACTGTTACCCTCTTGATTCCTTTCTGGCTTGTCATGTGCTTATTACAGAATCACAGAACGATCATCTTGTCCAACCCCCCTGCCTGTGCAGGTCCACCTAGAACTGATTGCACAAGAAACAAGAACATGTCCAGGCAGGTTTTGAGTGTCTCCAGAGACGGAGACTTCACCACCTCTCTGGGCAGCCTGTTCCAGTGCTCTGCCACTCTCAAAGTGAAGAAGTTCCTCCCTGTGTTTAGATGGAACTTCTTATGGTCAAGTTTGTGCCCACTGTCCTGTCACTGGGCACTGCTGAAAAAAGGCTGGCCCCATCCTCTTGGCACCCACCCTTCAAGTAGCCTTTCCTTCTGTCTGAACAAACAGTGTGCAGAGGTGTGCAGTGAGGAACTGCCTGTTTAAGTGTTTGCCTGCAACTTTGGGCGTTGTGACTGGAGGCTTTTAGGCAGCCTTGCTGTTACTACTTGCAGTTAAGCCACGGGCTTTAACTTTTTTTGCATCGTGAAGTGTAGCTGTGTGAAGGAAGGATTAATATTACAGCTGTGATGCCGCCCTCCTCCCAGTTAATAATTCCAGCGATCACACTCGCAGCCTGCATCAGCCTGAGTCCCTCCTCTGGGAAAGGCCTTGCCTCCGCAAGTACCGACTTCCTTCTGTGAACTGCTTTGGGCCCCCCCGGTCAGATCACAGTTGGTCAAAGCTGAAGATGTATAAAACCTAGTGGTAGGCATGCAGGACCAGGTTTATGTTCAGAACAGAGGACAGAATTTACCTCTTTAGTTTCTATAAATACAGATACCGCGTATTCCATGATCTCATTCCACAGAGCAGGAGCCTGGCGGGCTGCGTCCAGGAGAGGGCAGTGGCACACACGCACACACAGAGGCCTCCGAGGCTTTTTCTAAACTCGGAGGCATGAAACGGGAAAATGTGGAAATGTGGTAAATTAAGATACAATAGCAATTTCCACAAACACTTGAAATCAAGTATCCTAAAAATTGCAGTTAAATGTCTCCTTAACAAACTGCCCCAGCGCGTGGGTTCCTCAGTGTCATGGGTTTAATCCTATGCTATTTGCAACAGCCTGACAACCTCCTGTTTACTTCCATGTTTCTGGTATCACTACAACGCTAAAAATAAATAGCTAAAAGCGGTCGGCTCTGCTGAGTCCTCTTTGTCTCCTAAAAGCAGAGAAATCCAAAGCCCGAGTCTTTCCTCGGTCCAAACCGAGGGGGCAGGTTTAATTGCGGGCGCTGGAGAGGCGCTGGGAAGTTTTGCCAGGCTGCTGCCCTCTGCACAGCGCTGCCATGGCAACGGGTGCTACAGCAGGCGTTAAAACAAACACAAAGTGCACCCAAGTTAGAGGGGAGAAAAAGCCAAGAAATGGGATCAAAACACGCAGGCCCAGGCCTTGAAGCAGTATCTTTGAGGAAGTTTTGCTTGTGAAGATCCTTGAGGCCTAATGAGAACTTTACCCTACCTAGAAGTACTAGACTCATTAGAAAAGTGCTCGGGGAGAACAGCTCAGTGCTGCACTATTAATCTTAGGCATGGCTGGTGGTAACGAGATGCCTTGCACGTACCGATTTTCAAAGGTAACTGTTATTGAGAACCCTGTTTCAATTCTGTGATGGGGGTTCAGCTGGCATCACGAAGGCACCTCATTTCATGCCTGTCACCCCACGCACCCTGTGATGTGTGTGCTCCCTTGCCTTGCAAGGGCAAGGCCAAGTGCTGGCTCCAAGCGCTGCGCGCCTGTGCTTTCAGTTCCAGGAGCTGTTGTTGCCTTTGCACCCTCTGGGAAAGGATGTAAAGGTTACTAGGTTCATCTCCTTTCTCCAACCATTGCACGATTAAACTGCCGTGCAAAGGGGAGAAGCGAACTATATTTCCTACAGTGAGTTCTTCCCACATTGATTGTATTAGAAAGGCCTTCTAGGATGCACTTGCACATATTCTCATACAAACTGAGTTTGTATATATTTCCTCATTGCAGACATTCCCTCAGGCTATTTAGAAGCCTTCTTGTGTATCACTGTAATCAGACAGTTTCAGTCAGATCTTGAAAATCATTCTTTCCATACACATGCATATATTATAAGCCCAAGAAGCCTGTAAGGAATTGTTGAAGGGTGTGTGTTTACAGGGAAAATTCCAAGATGAATATGCTTATGTAAGCACTGAGAGATTTTAACCACATGTGCACTTGTGTTGGAGACAAGAATGTGTGCCTGTATGTGTGTTCATAATTCAGGCTAACGGGAAGATTTTTCTAATAGCCTTTTGGGAGGCAGAGGGACCTTTGCTCTGAGCACGTGGCGCTTTGGAGGATCCACTTTCTGACATTTTACAGGCAGCATATGTGCAGTGGAGCCATGCAGCACTGTTTCTCCTTCCTTACAGAGGTCCTTTATCTTGAGCTGAGCTATGTAGTATAGAGCCTGTAGAATTTACAGAATATTTTGTGTAGAATGTCATACGTCTCAGTGTATTTTAACAGGCACTTTGTTGAATTACATTGCTTAACAGGGTATTTGGCAAAATATTTCCTTTTTAAAACAAAAGATAGATTCAAATTACATACTGCAGATGCATTTGCAGCTGTCTATTATGTTTCATCACTACTTCTGTGTGGTACTAATTATTTTTAACATGCCACAATTTATTCTCAGTGTCACAGGCTGTGGACAGATATCCCTTTCTGGATTTAGTTGTGCCTGGGGAAGACGTTATCACTGACAGCCTATGCCGGCTGCTTTTCATCCTTATCTCCCCTCAGATCCACTAACGAGGCACTCGCTGACCTGCTCTAGTCAGAATAACTTGGGGTGGCTTTTACATTGCAGTTTATCTTTGCTAACCTTGCTCACTGTCCTAATCTGATGTGGGAGAATTTGTATGAGCAGCTCTGCCAGAAGATCTGAGGGGGCAGCAGTCTCCAACAGACAGACCATCAGATGGGAGAAATCGTTTTTTCACACACTCAGTGTTCACACAGTGCAGACACAAGTGAGACCCAGATCTAAAGGACTTACCTACTCAATACGTTGAGTCTGGTGAAATGGAGGGACAGAAAGAGTAGAATAACAATAGGGTGATATGGCAGTTATGGAGTCAGACAGTAAGATGTGATGATTGTACTAATTTCATCTGGAGCTGAGGATGCCTCAGAGGAGCTAAGAGCTCCAGTGATGAATGAAAAAAAAAATCTATCTGAGAATCATAGCTTAAATCTTGTGAAAATTTTCTTGGCAATCAGCAAAAGAATCCCAGACTGAGCTTCTGAAATCACATGTTGGCAAATCAGTTGTGAAAAATAGCAAATTATTTGCAGGACCCTAGTGAGACACAGCTGTATGAGACCTATGCTTTGCTCTCTCTCTTCCCTTCTTATTGAGTCAATGAGCCAGCTGATGCAGTTGTGTGGGCTGCTTCTGTCAGATTGTGTCTACTCCTGTATATGTTGTATTGGATCTTCCATAATACTCAGTTATGCATTTGAGTTTTTCCTGATTTTTTTCTGAACAAAAGTTCTCCTTTGCACTAGGGGTGAAGCGTGACCTAGAGCTTCTGGTGCCCAGGACCTCTTAAATGATGCTGGTTACAAATGGCAGTTCTTTGCTTGAAACATCCTATAGAGTTCCAGAATCTACAAGTTCTAGTTAGGAATCAGCTACAGCAGGAGAGGTCACTAGCACACAGGTGTCTTAGCCAGCTGGTCTTCTCCCTTTAATAATACTGAGTGCTTCTGTAAACTGTGGTGAAGATTGTCTAGGGGCAACATCCAGCATTCAGTAACTGTTCAGAACCTGTCAGCAAGTTCTGCAGCAAATTAGGTTGTAAACCAGTTGCTTCCACTGTTTCTGGTATTCCCTGGGACTGAATTGAACGCAGTTTCAGGACTCTGTTTCTGGGTGGGGAGGATCTTCAAAGACTCCTTTAATGTCCTGCAGAAGCTGGCAGTCAGTGAAGCAGTGAATTACTCACACGTTGGTGAAGTGGTGTGCCGCAGGCACGCTGGCCAGGGCTGCCCAAGTTAAATCACATCTCTGCTAGATGCCTTGGGTTCAGCTCTCTTTAGGTTATCACGTGTGCTCTGCCCTGACCCATATGAACAACTCAAAACCCGACACTTTGTGTTTCAGCTGTAAAGAATACAAAAATCTGAACTCCTTTTTCGCTATTATTATGGGACTGAGTAATGTTGCTGTGAGCCGTCTCTCGTTAACATGGGAGGTAAGTCTTAGCTAAAATCCAATTCCAAGAAGTTTGACTGGGATTTATGCTTTTAGTTAGCAAAAATATGACTTGGCCCTTTATTATTGATAAAATTAGATCCTCTAATTCAGCTCCTGAGCAGAAGCCTTTAACTAAGGCTGACATTAATAAGGCAGTATGCCCATAGATGTGTCGAATACTCACAAGCAGTTAACAAGAGTGACAACAGCAGCTTCTGTTGATGAGCTGAACTGCCCAACAGGATGTGCGAGTTAACCAGTTAACCTCTTACATCAGCCCATCCTCTGACTTTACTGATCATTTAGTGAGACCACTCCATAGGTGCTTCTGTAAAATCCATCCTCTGTTTATACATATTATTTTCTGATCTCCATATGAACTCTGATGCCCTGTTAAAATGTGAGTTTGTCCTAACCAGTTCTGGTTTTCTCTCTGACATGGATTCCCCTGCTTGCTATCAGTTTGGTCCTCATTGTCGGAGCTTCCACCTTTTTCTGTGGCTTTGCTCTTTTGTCTGTGGGTATGTAAGAAGGGCGCAGTGTTCAGCAGGGTGAGGTAGTAAGCTCTTGTAACCACTAAGAACATACTGGTTGTCAAAATCAGTGCAGATCTGAATGTGTGTGTACTTCGTTCATTAGAAATTCAAAATAGTTAGTATGACTGAGGTCATCGATGCAACTGAGACCAAAATTTGAATTCCTTTTAAAAAGTGCTCTGAAATAAGAGATCAGACTAACACATCTGAGAAGACACCAGTACAGTTTTCAACAGTATGTGTTGCAAGTGGTACATATAATTGGTGCTAAAGGGAAAGAGTTGCAGATCAGTTTCTCAAAATAGTGACCCTTCATTTTTGGCTGCTGGGTGGAATAGTGGGGAGAGCTGAGACAGCACGGGAGTCATATGAAGAGAGAAGGGAGAATTGAACGTATCTACTACATACAGCAATCTGAAATGGGCACAGGGTCTGAGCTGGAAGGGCACAGATCCTTTGCAGGTTTGGGATATGGACTTGAGTTGAGGGAAATATTAATCACACTCTGGTTCTGTAGGGCAGTCAGTTTATAAAGAGAATCCATGCAGCTTGATTTTTAGCCAGATACATATACAGAATATACTTTTAAAAAAAACATATCAAGACTTGATCTTTGCTATATTATCATGCATTTACATTAGTTGCATGCACAAATTAGATATTTGCAGGTGCAAATGTCCAATTATACCACTTATTTGACAAATACCTAATCTGCATGCATATGCAAACTAGGCACAGAGTTGTTCACACACATCATTAAAAATTAGGCCCTTGCTGTGGCACAGTGTAAATATCTTGCCAGGGTACACACTCCAAATGTAGAAAGTATTGCAAAAAATCATTTCTGCATTATAAAGTCTCTATTAATTTTTAACGTTACCCGCTGCCAGTAGTAGTCTGATTTAATCAGCAAATACAGAGAAATTTCTTATTAAAACCAGAAAGCTGACATATTCTGAGTGTGCATAAAACCTTACAATTTATAACATATCTTGCAGTGTTTATAGTAAGGTTGTTCAATATATATAACATAAAATGAGGAGGAAAGAAAATATTTAGTGAAGCCCATCTCATCACAATCATTGCATGATGAACTGACCGTGATTTATTTGTGTAAATATTGTAGACTAAAAACCTATTCATTAAGAGATTAATAGAAAGTGCTAGAGGCCCTTGGCTGCTGGGCATGTCAGGAATTTGAGCAATAGTTGCTGATACGTTAGCATGAAGGAAAAAACCCTCCTGGAAATGCCCAGGCATGGATTTGAATGTTGCAAGGGCAGTTCATCATTGGTATGAATAATTAAGCTGAGCTACCCCTAGCAAGCTGTGTGTAAATTATAATTATATTTTCAGATGGGTTATGATAAGGAATCTCCTGAAACCATTGACTTGAACTTTCACTTACATTCTGAATTCAGTGATTGCAATGTGAGCTAAACAAAAATCTGAATCTAAACATCCTAAAGGAGTAAATTCAAGTTGGGGTTTAAATCAGGATCCAGGTTTCATGGCTGGTCCCGTCTCTATTTATAATCTGGTTGCTAGGAGACATGTTGTATTTTAGATTAGCACATTGTTAGAAATATCTGGCAAAAAGAGCACTTTCCTGACTTAGGGCGTTGTAGAAGGAACTAGCATTTACAGTAAAATTACCACAGAAATTGGATTTAATTAAGCTTTTCTATTTTTGTTTTTATTAACAGAAACTTCCAAGCAAGTTCAAGAAGATCTATGCGGAGTTTGAAAGCTTAATGGTGAATAGCAATAGATCCCTTATGCTATGCACAATCTGAGCTAATTCAGTTTCTGAGTAACTGATTTGAATTCCTTGATTCAGAACATTTTATATGTCCTTGTTTGACTTTAAGAAGTTTATGATCCCATTTTAGAGCTGCTAAAACAAGTATGTATAACTAATAAATTATACTCTTAGGAACCTACTCTGAGAGAACTTATGTACCACTCAAAATTAACCTGGGAACTCAGAAAAGCTTTATCACATGTTTTCCGATAGTGCATATGGGAAATTACATTTTCCAACCTGGATTTTTCCAGGCAATACATTTTAGTGTTACAACATATGCAAAACTGGATCTGCAGCTGTAAGGAGGGAGGAAAAATGTGTGGTTCCTTTTATGAACAATTTTATTTTTTTTTTGTAATCATATCTTACCTTGCTGTTTGGCATGAGAAATATTTGTTTAGCAGCTGCATTCTCATCATGTAAGCTATATGAGAGAATGATCAAAGGTGTCTTAGTCTGCAGTTGCATTTTTAAAGCCACTGTGGAAAATTGTTTTAATAAATGCCATGACATCTAAATGAATGCATACGATCTCAGTACATACAATAATACAGTCTCAATACATATGATAATACATAACAGTAATTATCTGAGTTCTCTTTTTTTTCTTGAGGATCCATCAAGAAACCATCGGGCCTACAGACTAACTGTAGCTAAATTGGACCCTCCAATAATTCCTTTCATGCCACTACTTATAAAAGGTAAGCTTGGATGTTACCAAAATTACTAACTCAAAAGCTATTTGTCAAATATTTGAAGAATAAGACTGGCTGCAAGTAAAAGCAAAAGTCAATCTCAGTGTGAGGTATGATCTTTTTCCATTTTAAAGGCATGACACTGACAAGAAAAACTGCTTTAGTACATTTGAATATCGTATCTCAATTTTACTAGTCTCAGATGCTGCAGGTTAAAAACTAAATGTTTTAGAGCTGCTTTGATTTTTGTAAGGAATAGATAAAATGTTCTGCTGTTTTGTGTGGCCGTGGTTCAGTAATGGCCTTTTATGTGGCTTTTATTTCTATACAGACATGACGTTTACTCATGAGGGAAACAAAACATTCACTGACAATCTAGTAAACTTCGAAAAAATGGTAAGTATGGCATACTTGAAATGAAAATTTAAAAAGACCTCCTTACTCATCTCTTCAAGAGTGAACTTCTCAACAATGACCTCCAGGGCTAGAGAAAGTGAAGGCAGGAGCAAGAGCTGGCAAAAGTAGTCTGCGGTATGCACAGTGCTTGGGGACCTCTGGGTTTCTGGAAAACCTCACAGAGGTGGAGAAGCAACTGCCCACTGAGCCATGCACAGCCAAAATGTTTCCTAGGAGAGGCAGCAGCAGTGACAGAAAGCAGAGCTGTTAGAGACAATTTTTAACAGCCAGTTTGGGATCAGGCTGTGATTTTAACTGCCCTTCCTTCAAACAGGACTGAACTGCCTGAGGCTGGGATAGTTCTGCATTGCTCCTCAGAGAATGAAAGGATCTTTAATAGAGAATGTGCACAACATTTTATTTTCTTCTTTAGTTTAACAAGTGAAAAGACTTTTGTGACTTGATTGCCTTCGTACTGGAAAGTGGGATCAATGTTAGAAGGTTAGATTACACTCAAGTCTGATTTATTTTAAATCCTCCACCTAGATTCTCATAATTTCAAACACCAGTGTCAAAAACTGTAGGCAGGCAACTTCCCATGGCATTAATCTCAGCTGAAACTGAACTCAACTTCAAGTAAGAAACAGTTTTCTTGGTTGCGAGGGCCATGCTCTTAAGTAACATGGTTAGAGACACCCACATCTGAGAACCAGGGTTAGCCAAGCCCAGCTATGAGCAGCTGCATTGCAAAACCAAACCTGACTGTTTCTGCAGTAAAGCTCCATGCTAGAGCTCTAGCCATGCTAGAGCATATCTACTCTGGCACCTGTATCTGCTTGTTCTTAGTACTGCAGTAACCAGAAGCACTCTCTGGTTATTCTCACTGCACTGCAGAGGAGCTTGTCTTACCTGCTGAGCATTAATGCTGCAGAGGGAAAGAGCGGAGGACTTTTAAAAAACTTCACAGTGCTCATCATTCTGAGTTAATTCTTCTCTTAGATTTTAGTCTGTAGCCCCAGGACAGCCTCTGTCCTAGCATGAACATACCTCTTTACTGAGCTGAGACTTTTTTGTGGGTATATGGAGGTGCTATTGCCTGAGTTAGAGCCTGACCTCACTTTACAATAATGACATTCTTTAATTGCATATGCAGACGGTGTTGCCATCTCCTTCCAAAGGTCTTGAACCTTCTATCTGCAGAAAAGGACTTTTTCCTGGACTAATTGTTATAATTAGATAGAGAAAAATATGTATTTTAGTGTAGATAGTAAATATTTCAGGGAACACAAAGAGATCTCAGACTTGACTGGAGCACCTCTGAACCAGGGGGGATGGCAGGCTGCAGTGCTATGGCCGTGGCTGTGTGGCTGGCTCCATGTTCTCCACCTCACTTGGCCTACTTAAACCTCCTGAGCCAGAAGAGCCAGTATATCCGCAGGCCTCAGAACTGTGTGCCTCGGCTCTTCTTTATACCTAGTTATGTGCAAAAGCCATTACAGGAGGCAGGAGCTCTCCTGTGAGCACTTGCCCAGACAGAATTTCAATCCAAGCTTGTCATTCAGAAGTGGCTCTGCACTGCTCTGTACCACAGTTTGGCACTCCCAAGGCCAGATCAGCTTAAACTGACCTGTATCTAGGCTGCTGCAGGTCTGCCTTTTTCACCCTAGTCTGCACATTGCCTTACCATCAGAAGTACGTTATCTCCAGAACATGGATCTAGTAGTAGTACCCAAAGGTTTTTAATAAAATCTTATACTACATGAATGTAGTATCACCCATTTTGATCAGTAATCCAAGCTTTGAGCATTTTCTGTAGGAGAGGAAACTGAAGATCAGTTAATGTAGTTTTGATGCTATATATTTTTCAAATGATCAGTATAATGTCTCATTCTTCCATGCAACAGAAAGGGAAACATTCTCCTTTCTCAGTATTCTAAACATTTCTTCAGTTAGTCTTCTACCTAAAAGCACTGTCTGTTTTTTTCTCCCTGCCCTAGAACAGGTATATCTTTTGTGTTTTTAATGCTCTTCACTGGCTATTCTGCATGCCTCCATAGAGTTTTTACTGCTTCTCTCAACCCATAGCTCTTCAAAGAAACACGTATTCAGATTCCACCCACATAATGCATTCAAATCCTAATGTGGACCTGGCAGTTTTTAGCTTTTTGCATGTGTCATCAGGTCAAGCAGAGAAGAAAAGCCTACTGTTAAACCTCAGTTGCTACCGCCTACTTGTGTTAAGCTTACAACTGTCATATCCACATGTAATTGCCAGATATTAACTAGTGAAGACAAGACCACTCAGCCAGCTAACGCACAGACAAATTCAGCTCTCTTTTACATAAGTACAAGCTCAAGGTAAATCGGTTATTCTGCCATTTGTTGTTTCTGCCTGCTTGTTCTGCTGCATAACGTCCTGTCATAACGTCAGATGGAGATACCTAGGAATATTGCTGGGAGCCACTCTATTACTCATCTCTGTAAAACATCTTCCTTCTTTGGAAAATTATTACCCTTGATCCATCCTAACTTTGATGCTTGCTGAAGTTTATGAATAAAAATATCTGGGCAGTTGCCATGAGCGGTGCCATTTGCCACCAGAGGAGGTGGGTCCCTCCGTCTCTCATGTAAGCACAGTGATGAAACTGAGAACAGCCGCTGGCATCGTGTCTGCATTCTCACCGCAGAGCTCTGATCCCGACAGCTGATGTGCTGCTGACAACTTTATTCCTGTAACTGGCAGCCAAAAGTAGAAGTTTGATCCAGTGGCATCTCTTCAGCTGAAACAGCTTCCTTGAAATATTTTATGTTTTCTGATGGTTTTTATTATTTCTATTAAACATTTTTTCTGAAAACAAGCAGGAGCTGTCAGAGCCAGGAGTTCCCCGAGTGCCAGAAAGCACAAGGCCTGCTATCCTGAACATTTGTGTTTCAGGGCTGCCTGACCTCTGCTCAGAGCTTTCCTCGTGGCTAGGGCATGTGTGGTTTCTTCATGGCTGGGGAATTCTGTGTGAATAGGCTTTTGTCATAACATAGGAACTTGCACTACAGCCTTTTCCCTGAAGGAGTCAGGAGAAGAGGGCTTTCTCTTGTCCACAGCCACCTATTTTCACAGATAATTGGTAGGAACTTTCTTATGTTTGAAAACTTTGGGTTCTTTTTTCAAATTTCACAAAACTATCTAGAGAAGACAGGGAAAAGCAGACAGATGGTGTTAAGCCACATTAGGGTGGGTTTTTTTCTTTAGCAAGTCAAGCTAAAATGGAAAGGGACCAAGTCAATTTTTTCCTACTACGCTTTCCCACAATTAGGTATTTTTAGAGGTGAAGTGGCACAAGTGTGGCATTGGCAGTAATGGGAACATAACTCTGCAGAGCATTGCTGAGCTTTACCTGCTGCTGCCTTTGTAACGGCCTGCTCCTTCTTCCCCTTCCCCATCTCCTGATCCCTGTGGATGCCTTTTATTTGGAGGAGGCTGTGAGGAGTGGGAGGGTAGGGACAGCTAGCCAGGGAAGAGAATACCATGTGTGGCTGAGCCATAGCTATGGGTAAAGACAGAAATTCGTAAGCAGTCCCATTTGGTTTGTACAGGATGTGGCCAAACAATATTGAATGTGTCAGAAATAGGTGTACTCTGTGTATTTGCACTGTACTTGTGCTCTTTACTATGCAATTTTTGCATGAAGGAAGGGAACGGGTGGAGGAAACAAGCGTGTGGCCTTAAAATCCAGACTGGAGCATGTTATTTATACTTTTGTCAGTAAGCAGACAGAATAACTAAATTACTGGTATTAGTAGTATAACCATTTACTTTGTCTTCAATACCAAACAAGACATAGGTTTAGAGAAGTATTGAAGGTCTTCTAGTTAATCTCACTGTGAGGAGCTGATGGAGACAAGGCACAAGCTGTTTCTACCACGGTGTTGCTCAGATGTGCCTTCTAGCTTGCCGTGTACTCCATGACCTTGTGTGGTTAAAACTGCCTGCATCTTTTCTCCTCTAGTGAGTTGACAGTAGGTATTAGTTGTACATGTCACTTTAGAAGACCCATCTATGTGAAAACAGAAGGTGTCTTTGTCATAGAGGAACAAGGAATGTAAAGTTTAAATGATGTAGTTGTAGTTTGGCAAGTTGAGGACATTTTGAGAGCTGCAAGTAGGTGAAAGATAAAAAGATGGCTATAGACAGCAAACTTAATTAGTTAGTGATCTGGAATGCACGTTTGTCTTTTAGGCCCGTTAATGATGCTCTTTTCAGGTGAAGGAGAGCCCCCAAAGTCATCAGTAGTGTTAGTTCCTATAAACTATGTATGATTTAGCAGGTAACAGGACAACCTACAACCTGCAGCGCGGTACATGGCAATATATAACATTCAAGTGACAATGCTTTTATAGCTATATATTTAGAAAAAATTTAAAAGCTCTTTCCAGGAATTATGTCTTGCCAGGGAAAGAGAAAAGAAAGTGGGGAAGGTACTGAGCATGACTCTCCTTAAGGACAGGCAATATTTCATACTCTTGACCACTTACTGATTTGTGCTTTTGTTCAAACCCCAGCTGTATAATCTTGACTGCCAGTACAGAATTTTGTATTCATAGAGAGAAGGCAGATGCAATTATTTGGGAACTTTATCAGTGCCATTTCTCAAATCATCAGACAGCCTGAGCAAAGATCACTTTCCGTGGCAGCATCTCCATGTCGTGCTACCCAGCATGTCTCGGAAATGGCACCTGTAGAGGGAGCAGAAGGCATAAGAGAGCTCTGAAAGTGCTGACCTGCCACAGCAGCACAAGACGGTGCCATGACGCCGGCCACTGATGCTGCTTTTTGTCGAGCCTCTTCACCCTTCAGGTGTGAAATGAGGATTAGAGAATCTGTGCATATTGGTTTTCGGGTTTTGTGGAGATGAACAAAAGGGAATTCACACTCTGATCCTTATGCAAAAAAAAAAAGGCAAACATTCTTTCATTTTTGGAACATAAAGATTATGCAAAAAGTGTGTGACTAAAGCCCTTAGTAGTTTTCTATGGCATATATGAATATTTATAACATTTAGAAACCTGGATTTGGAATGGATTAGAAGATAATGTGCTGGCCTGCTGCCACTATTCCAGACTGCGTAGAACTTGAAAGGGTATTGTTTTGTGTATATATAGCCTGCTGGTAGTAGTGGTTGCTTGGTACATTATGCAGGTCTTTTTCAGAAAGATCCACGTTTAGGTTTGTATGGCTTTTTTGATAATGGTCTTTCTTAGCACAGTGAGTAAACAGAGGTTAATTTTTGCAGGCATTACCTAGAGGTAATCCTCTACTTGAGGAAAAATTGTGAGGAGCTGGCAACTTCCACCTGAACATTTTCTCTGTACATGTTTCTAGTTTTCTTCAATCAAAAGGAGGCAATCCAACTTATCTGCGAGGTTCAGGAAGGGAAATCCATTTCCACTTCAGATGCTGTTTTTCTGTTCAGTTTGCACCTTCCAAAGAGGAGCTCTTTTGAGTTTATTTTAGCAAGTACAACAGCACTTGGAAAAAAGCAATGTGAAAGGAGCTCTTCAAGGATACCTAAAGCTCCAGAATCTCCCTGGGTTCTGATGTTGTCTTCTGGCCATGGTTTCTCCATTTATCCTGCCTTAACACCCTCTTCCTCATTTCTTTGTGTTTCTTCATTGCCAGGATACTTCTGAATGCAGATATTGAATATGATTATCCTCAGGAATAGGCAAAGTAACTTCTTAAAATAAAGCCTTTCAGCCAACTGAAAGAAACCAGACAGTTCTGCCTTTAAGGAGAAGTCAGATGAGATCGTTGCCACTTTGGTTTTCCTTGCCTAGAATAGCCCATATAATTCAGAAATAGTGATAAGTTTTTTAAAACCCTTGCTACACACATAGTTTGTCTTTCATTACAATACAGCATTGCAGCACTTATTCTGAATGTTACGCTTTATGTCAGAACAAATTCCCCATGTAAAGGAAAAAAAAAAGAGTAAAATCATTCATAAGAACACACTTTTTGATAAATGTGAGTTTTCACCTAAGAAACTTAATACTAAACTAATCAAATACTAAGCCTACAGACTGGCTCCAAACATCATCATAATATGATTTAGTGATGTTTTTGTCAGTGTTAGGTTGGTGGTTGGACTAGATGATCTCAAATGTTCCTTTCAACCTAGATAATTCTATGATTCTATGCCACAAGGCTTCAAATCCTAAACATTTACAGGTATGAAAAATTAGGGCGTGTATTAACAATCCATCTAGAAAGCACATCAAGCAACACTACCCACCTTCATTAAAATGACGTGTCCTTAGTAAAGCTTCCCTTGAATTTAGACGCTCTTGAAACTTCATCAAGTTGGCTGGTCCAGTTCAACTTTATGGTCTGTCCTTGAAAAAGGTATCTTAGGGGAGTACTTTTTGGAAATGATATAACTCAAAATAGTTGTTCCAGACCGAAATACAAATCCATAGCATGATGAAGCATTCATGTCTGCATGTTTATGTTGTTCTGTTTTTCACTTGACTGGGTTAGACTTGAAGAACCAACACTGTAATGTGCAGTGTGTTCTGTCTCATCCAGTAAGATAACTGGTGCTTTGAGTATCTAGGAGGTTCCATTGAAGTCAATGGGGCTTATTTACGTGCTTAATTCTAAGTATATATGAGAATGTTTGCAAGGTAAGTGCCTTAGAAAATCTGTCTAGTAGTAGTGGCATGAAGATGTATGAAAATTAACATAGGATGAAAATTACTCTTACTTGAAATCCACTTATTTTCCACATGTAGATACGTATGACTCTAGGAACAATATAAGCAGATACATATCCAAAATCTCTGGATCTTTTGGGCACTTGTGTTAAATTATTTTTGAGTGGTTTCAGAATAGCTACATTTCATTTGATTATACAGTGGTATCCACAAAAATGCATTACATGGTGTATCAATAGTGTGACCACCAGCCATACCTGGTTTTGTATGCTTGACACTGCATTAAAATGTCTAAGGTTATTCAGTATGAGTGTAAGGAATGTTTTACATTGGTCCATTCCCACATCTAGAATAACAGATTTCACAAAAGTATTTTGTTTATAACATCATTTTGACATAGGATTATAACTGTATATTAAGTTTTACTGTTCACTAGGAAGAAATATGTTATTGCACTGCCTGAAGGCTCCTTGTTAATCTCACACAAAGGTTCAAGCGGGTATGAAGCAGCCTGCTGAGAGTGTGCTGTGTTAAAACAGGTAGCTGGGTTGTTAAAGTGCTGGAACAAATGTTAGGCTGATTAGCAATAGGAATTTCCCTCCTCTGCTTTGTCTTAATCTAAGCATAAGAAACTGAAACAATTGTCCTTATAACAGTGATTGAATCAAACTATCTAGCTAAGGAATTCAGTTGTCCTGCTGAAGCTTCAGTCTATTTGATATGATGCAGGACAACTAATGTTTCCCCCGTGCTGGTGGGTGTATTACCTGTGTGGTGCTAACCACACAAGCTGGTTAGAATTCTGCAGTCCAGAACTAATCTGAAGTGTTTTGCTTTATGACTTACCTTCAGTTCTGGTCTTAAAAACTATCATAAAATAGCATCAAATTTACCAAAGCAAAATGTATTGATTAATATTTTCTTACGTGAGTGAGTGAAGTGATGGCTTGTTTACTGAAGAGCAAGCACAGCCCAGGGGGACTGAAGTGACTTCAGGCTGGGTTAGATACACTTATGCAGCAAGTTAACACTAACAGGTCTGTCTGACCTGTTAACCAGGACCACAGTTGTAACAGTGGCCTTCTTAGCCTGAGAACTGAGCATGCTTCCACAGGGAATCAGTGAATACACCTTCCCGTGCTCATTTTACACTGTTTCCCAAGAGGGCTGCTATTTAAACTTAAACTCATATGCAAGGTCAAAGCTCGTCAATTGCTGAGTATGTTTTAGAAACGGCCTTGGTGTTAGGAGCTGATGGTCTGAAAATTAATGTGTTTACACATGAAGGTGTTCTGACATGATTTTTACTTTGTAACGTGAGAAGATGGTATCAAAGAAATGCACGTGGAAGGGGCTGATTTTCATTCTTAGTTAAGGCCTTTTACAGCATCCAACCAAGGGAAAGTGTTCTCTGAGCGCATGTAAATTACACTCATGCTCATTTAAAGCCTGTGTAAATGCAAATCACACCCTACATATGAGGGCATCAGCATTAAAATTATATTTTCATTCATATGACTGCTTTTATTGGCATATGTCTTCGCACTCGGGCACAGTTAGGTGCTTCGTTTAAATGCTGCTGAAATGGAGCGCTTGTTCTCTGATTGCATACCCTCTTTCCCTTCCAGCGCATGATTGCCAACACTGTCAGGACGGTGAAATTCTGCCGAAGCCAGGCTTTCAGTAAGTGTATTACAACATCTGCACAGTCAGCATTATCATCAGTAGCTACAGTAATTACAACTAATTCTGTGTGCACCAGAATTCAAAAGCTTGGTTTCCAGTGATCCTTCTATGTTTGGATCCTCTGTTGTTTCACAGGGTGAAATATCTTTCAGGAAGCTCTAATAAGCTCCCATCTCCTCTATCACTTTTCCGAGCGTGTGAGGGCGCTAAATATCTGTGAGGTCTCTACGCATCTGCCCAGTTAGAATCGGTTGAAATTAGGCACTGGGCTCAGAGGTGACTGAAATAAGGCTAGCAGACAGCGGCAGACATGCATGCAAGATACTCAGATAAACCCTGTTTTTATAGGAAGCCAAGCCGGAAACGTGACGTTTCTAAATGACATAACTGCATAAGGTGATGCACGTGAAACCTGCTTGTCAGTGTAATTACCAGAAGGCCATGTGAGGTGACAGGGCTGTATGATCAGACAGACTTGCTCTGTGGGTCTCATCCTGTCTCGGTGCACTGTCAGTTCCAGTCACACCGGCATTTCTTCAGCGCTTCGTTCATTTTGCCTCACAGCAGCCTTCCTCTATTGCAAAGAACAGAATAAATAACACCAACCAATATATGTTTATAATAATAGCTTCTTTCAGTCCAGGTCAAAGCTTAGCTCTGGAAGATCAAGTTAAGTGAGCTTTTCTTTTTTCCTTCTACCATCAAGGTTTTTCTGGCTATGTATCTTTTAATTTTAATGTATCTTAATACATACACTAGTGAGACCTACGTATATTGAGAAATGGAAGGGGATTTTCACTCTACATGATATAACAAAATGGCAGCATATAGATGTACCATAGTACAAATTCCATGCTTTTTGTGTGTATATTTACGTGTAGCAGGTGCTTCAGTATCTTTGTTTTAGAGATGTGTAAGTTACCTAAGGCATATTTCATTAAAATGTAAGCTGTTCACTGTGAGATACTCAGATCTTAACTCAGTGGTACTTCATAATTGTTGTTGGCGTAGGTATAATGTGGTTAAGTACTGTAAACAGGTAGTGAATTTTGAGGCTTGACTAGGGCAGCCACTAATCACTAGCCTTACAAACTTTTAATACTGAGCTAGGAATGGGAATGTTTCATGAAAGGAGGCTTAAATCAATCACATAGCTTTGAATCTGTGTGAAAGCTGCTGGTTCAAAAGCTGATGGGCAGCTTTAAATGACACTAGTTGGCTACATAATTCACAGCTGTTGACTGGTAACGTGATGTATAGAACTGTAACCAAGGGCCATCAATTTGAGCAAATGTAGCCAAGGATATCTGAGAGAAAAAGTTAATTTGTGAGGGTAGTAACCAGAAAGACTGTCAGACATGGAGGAAAGGTTTCAGAGAGAGCGATTCCTAAGTATTCCTGTTTTAACTCACCAGGATCTGGTGTTTCCTGTGACAGCTTGTAAAGAGTTATGCATTCTGTTCAGGCATTTGTTCGTTTAAGTGTATCAATCCTACATGGTTTCTCTGCCACCAGATCCCGACGCAGCCCTGGCTAATAAGAACCATCAGGACGTTCGGAGCTATGTGCGGCAATTAAATGTGATTGACAACCAGAGAACTTTATCACAGATGTCTCACCGACTAGAACCGCGTCGAGCATAAACATTTGAAGCAATGATGAGACATGATCTTTTATCCTGTCAAGGTCACTTGTTAAGAACTTCACTTTCTCTGCTACCGCACTGCCACGACAAAAAATAAGCAAAAACATATTCTAAGGTCTTAGGCAACGCACAATGTTACCAGCCTGTCAGAGAACTGGGGCTGGGGAAGAATTTATGCACTGTAGCTGTACGGGTGGCCGTGTTGTGAACTCTTAATTCTTAAAACGTAGTAAATGATCTCTCATACAGATAAAAAAAGGCGAAAGATAAAATAGAACAGTAGGTGAAAAATGCACAAAAAGCTTCTAACAATTCTAAGGGAGGTAGTGTTTTTCTCTCTGATTAAAAATCTGTATTTTATGATTTATTCTCTAGGTCAGGACCAAAACTGATCATCTGTTTAGCTTACCCAGCTACTGTTGACCTTAGTCGATGATGTATGTAAGCATTTGGTGAAAAAATGTAGGTTCAAGGTATAGTTCCAATCAGAGAAGACTTATAAATGTTTCCAGTTGAAATACAACAAATACTAAGAGAAATTTCTAATCTTACTAGTACTGCCTGTTACTGCAAGCAGTGTGGCCATTTCAGAAAACTGACAGGACTGAAAATATTTTGAAAGACAAACATATTAATCTGTGTTTACATTTTACTTCTTTTTTTAAACTACCAGTCAGGTTTTTACAGAATTCCATCACAATAGTAAGGTCGTCAAAATCAATAGCCTAAAGGTAGCAAGGGACTAGTTCAAAAAGAGCACAATATGCACAAATGGAGTTCAAGAGAATAATTTCCTGGACATTAAAACCTTAAACTTCAGCTGTAATTACCTGTGGCCGGTTTAACACATATTTTCTGCTCTTAAGCATTTACAAATATCTTCATTTTCAGCCAATTGTTTTGCACTTTCAGTAGACTGTAAATACGTGTTAATTCATTATGTTCTAGAGTATTTATTTATGTAGCTATTGTGCCAAAATAATTCTGTTCTATTTATTTTGTTTAGCATGTGAAGGGAGTGCAGCTTCTGTCTTTATGCTTTGTGTGCGTTTTGGAGTGTGGGAATTGTGTGGTGTATGTTTTCTGTAAATAAGAGGCAGTACCTTATTAAATGCAATTGCCGGAAAGGTTTGGTCGCTGGCCTTATTTGCACCTTCAGCTTCATCCCTGCGTAAGTACCCCTGCTATTAACTGGCTGAGACAGCAAACTTCACTTGTCAGCTGCTGGGCCTCAGAACCACAGTTAGCCCCCATCCAGTGCCATAGGGATGGCCAGCGTAAAGCCAGTCAGACCCAGTGCAACACCATGGTTTTATTAGCTGGTTTGATTACAGTTTCTAAGGAGGCTCCCTACCCTCCCATGTAAAGACAGAAAGCTTTTAAATTGGAAAGGTTTAAGTGGAGAAGGGATGTGTGCTTCATTTTAGCTGTCATCTGACCGATTTGTTCTGCTCAGTCTCTAATGCGAACACGACAGGTTACCTTCTCTTGGCCAGGGTTTTACCTCAGGTTGGCTAACTCTAGTTGAGAGCTTGGCTAACATGGCACTTGAGAGGCCTTTGGCTTCGGTCACCTCAGGGAGGTCTATCAGGTCCTGCAGCCGTGAGGGAGGAGGTGATCTGGCATGTTCCCCTTCCCCTGCAAGATCACTGGTGCTGGCCTGGATACTCCACAGGGCGGCTGTGACACTGCTGGGCAACCACCGGTGGCCAAGCCTGAGCTGAGGGAATGATGCTGTTCGAATGGCAAAAGGCTTTTCCTGTTGCATCCACCCCAGCTCTGCTCTGCGAATCGTAAAGCTGATCCAGCCTGAAATTACAAGCTGCAATTATCTGTTATCTCATAATTAAGCTTCAGAGATGACCTCATTGATATAGTCCGCATTTTCTCTCAGATACAGAGTATGGTTATCTTGGCACTGAGCAGGACTGTGTGGGGTCAGTATACACACAAAGATTTCATTTTTTTAATCTATAAAAATAATTGCATCCTTTTAGTCCAAACCTAAGTTCTGCAAAAGCTGGGAGTCGCCAGGGAGATGCTGACACAACAACCACTATTTGCTCAGTACCTGCGTCCTGCAAAGGAAAGAATTACACAGTTAAGAAACATTCTGCAGCGTGATGAAATAATTTATTTTAACTCTGCTGTCTGACTAGAAGTTCAAGATGATTCAGAGGAAAACCAGCTAATAACACAGAGACAAATTTGTGTCGTCTTATTTCAAGTGAGAAATATTTCTTATTTCCATTTGTACTGCTCTGTGAATATACTTCATGTGGCTCCTTCAGATACAGGATCTCCCCAGAAGCAAAGTATGCAGTAGAAATAAACTGACGGGGCACAAGTAATTCAAAAGACGTTTTTATCTTTACAATAAATTTATAACATTCGTGAGTTCATGATTTTATTTGTTCCAGATTTGTTCCCATTGTTTGGACTTTCGTTCATTTCTGTGTTAACTGGTTTACAAAGCTGCCAAGTTTCAGCTTGGCTCTGCACATAGACCGATTCTTCATCCCTTTAGTATGTTTTGATCCCCTTGGTTTATTCTTTTATTCCTGAGAGCCTCTAACTGCTTTACTTATTTGTTGTTGCCAAACAACCTCTGTTGTGTAGATATATCCCAGTGATACAAGTAGAGGTTTTATGGCACTTCCGCATCAACAGCTGAATGCAGTTCACCTACTCAATGAAACTGGTATCTGGCCTTTTTTAATTTTCCAATAAAGGGTGCTGTATAAATAAGGAGTGTTGCTGTCTCTGTATCCAACTCGTTCCAGTGGCTCAGGCAGTTGCTATGGAGCTGGATCACAGTCTACATACCTAGAGATTAAATGAATAAAACCACCTCCTGGCTCCGGGATCCAGACTGGGCTCCTCTCGCTCCCAGTGTTGACTCTACAGCAGGAAGGTGGCTGTCAATACATTGCTTGGCTGTCCGAAGCCTAAGCCACTGTTGCAATAGTGTGAAGAGCAAAGAGGAACTCGGGAAACACTGGAATGTCAAAAGGCCCGTGCTGCCTTCACCCTGTGCTTGCAGCTCCAGGTCGCAATTTGATGGTGCTTCCGTGGAGAGACACCCGTTCTCCGCTGACTCTCCGGGCTGGCCTGTAAGCTCGGGCTCAACTCCTGTGCCAGTGCAGCCGAGCAAAAGGTGCTGGGACAGTCCCCACCCCTGCAGCGCTCGTGGTCCAAACTGCTATAGCTGTAGCACTTGGCCCGATACTGGCCCATGGCAGCTAGCACCACATCAGACTGTCCAGCCATTGTTTGTGGGGGAGCCGAACCCAGGGACCATTTCCAGTGGGAAATATGGACCAGCCTGTGCAGCTGGTCTCTGTCCCCTCCCCGCAGTCCTCCAGCAGGTCCCGCGGGCTTCGCACCTCCATCATCCCCACCTGTGTGAGCAGCATTAGCGCTGCAGCACAGCCTGCCCCCCTCCTTGCTTCCACACTGCAGGCTGGAAAAGTATAGAAGAATGGTTTTGCCTGAAGGTCACAGGTCCCATGATGCCAATGTGGCCGGTCCATGCTACTCAGCCTCACGCCCCAGAGCCCCTGTCTCCCTCTTGCTGGCAGAGCCGTAGCTGTAGGTATCAGATGAGAAGTGACTGGGAGGCAGTGTCCACGACAAACGCGCTGCTGAGGACCACAGAGCTGGGATGGTGACACCTTGTACATCTTGGAACACGTTCTGCTTTCCAGGGTTCCTCTCCTGACTTGTTTTTTTCGCTCGAGCAGCCATGCAGTGCACAAACGCCTCTGCTGAGGGCTGAGAATGGCAGGGTCCAGCTGTCCCCTCCCCGGCTGCATTTCACTGTTGTTGCTTTGTCAGAATTGGCCGTTTTTCTCAGTGAGTGCGCCTGATGCTGGCCATTGGTGCTGGCCATCGGTGCTGGCCATTGGTGCTGGCTATCGGTGCTGGCTATTGGTGCTGGCTATCGGTGCTGGCCACCAGTGCTGGCCATTGGTGCTGGCCATCGGTGCTGGCTATCGGTGCTGGCCATTGGTGCTGGCTACCAGTGCTGGCTATTGGTGCTGGCCATTGGTGCTGGCTATCGGTGCTGGCCA
>VZTM01027403.1:0-13123 GCA_013400555.1 Jacana jacana
GGGATATTTCAGGCTCAGTTTATCATGCAGTAAAGCAGGAGGCATCATGACTTTCCTAGGAATTTATAGCTGGGTGACTAAGAACTTTTTGTTTTTCAATGACCAGTTCAAAAGCAGCCAAGATAGGAACATCAGTAAGTTATGACCACTTGAAAACTGGATACAAATTTTCAAAAGTGAGTTGATGATTACAGCCCAGTTCTTAGTAAATGACTGTTTTCAGCAAACCTCACAAAAATGGACATTAATATCTCAAAGACAAGATGGAGCTAGCAAAATTATTTCTCTTTAGATAGTCTTTACAAGATCACACATCAAAGACACACCACACTAGTTCTATAGATCTGACAGAAGAACTGGTTCAGGCTTCATGGAAATCCTATGAAGGTTTTGTTTTTCATCATCCTGCAAACATGTAGGCTTTTCAGGAGCAATAATTTTCATATCTAAACAGCTAAAGTAAATCTTCTCTGAATATTTTCAATACTGATTTTTCTGTCTGAAAGAATTATGAAAAGATTTCAATGGCTATCCCAACTGTCAGATAGTATTTCCTTGACTAATTAGGTACGTAATAGACTGAATGTATGCACTGTCTGTGCTTAACATCTACAGTATTGCATGTATTCTTAAGGGTTTCTAAACATTAGTTGTGCAGTATCCAATGCCTGTACAGTCCTTTACAGAGTTCTGCCAAAAATATTTTATGCTATCTTATGTTAAACTAAAACTACTAAATATGATAACTAAACCTGGCATGTAACATACTGAATTTTGACTCACACTACAATTAGTAGCTCTTAGATCTAGGAGACATGGGTTGTACTCCTGACTCTCCTTTTGATTCTGTGAATTCGGACAATATTTCTTAATGCTCAGTCTTTATGAGTGACACAATTACAGATACCCAGACACATATGTAAGCTTTAACTTTAAGGGGCAGTGGGGTCTGCTGGCTCTGCAACCTCTTCTAATTATAGATGCTCATTGCAGTGGAAGTGAAAAGAGGGCTTTCAGGGCTTATGTGCAAAAAAAGCTTGACAGCTTTTCTCATGTCTCCTATACACACTGCTTATTTCTATATGGCTTATCAAGAAACTAAGCATTCTGAAAGTGCTTAAAATTTGGCTATTGAAGACAGGCAACAGCTGACAGCAACCAAGCTGACAGATCATTTGTTCAGAGTGTAAGAGACAGCTTCCCAGCTGAATGATGTACATATCTGGTTCCAAAGTTAGCCTAGGATTCTCCCCATCTCAGCACAGTGCTTTAGCTTGACCCTCTGCTGTGAAGTAGGAGATTGATTCCACCCAGGAAATGCAGGAATTGAGCCTACAAACTGATAGCCAGAGAATGCTCTAACTGCATAGTTCTTCTGCAAAACACAGGCAGCAACTTGTTCTCCCCTACTATGTGAAGAAGACTTTTAACGCTCATGGTCCTGGGTGTAGTGGCATAGAAATCTAGAAAGGTGATTTATTGGATTCAGCCTTCTCTTTGTCACTCCCTGCTTTCTGTCTTAGCCATTCCTGCTTAGTCTATCCACTGTTGCAAGGCTCATTCTTTGGCATCCATCTCACCCCACTCACTCTACTTGTATGAATTGCATTTTTGAACTGAGGCCATCACATCCTCAGTGCTGTAACAGACTGCCACGGCAGGTAAGGCCCTATGGGGAGTTGACACTTGTGCAATCACATTGTCTGTATTTGTGTGTTTCTACCTTTTTATCCCAAACGTTTTTCAGTTCACTGACTAGTTTCAACCATACTTCATGGAAAGGCAAGCATCTTAAAATACCTGTACATTAAACACTTGTAGCAGTGATCAAGCAGGTCAAGCAAAGGGTGAAGCAGATGATGAAGAAGAGAGAGTCTATGAATAGCCCAAGTAAACATTATGGTGCTTCATGAGCTAATGATGTGACAAAAGCTGGAGAAACTAAAGGGAATGAAGATCCTCCTTCTTCTGCTTTTCCACAGTGTACCAATCACAGGAAAGCTTCACTTGGATCTCCCATTTTCTTAGACATGAAACTCATTCAGCCTTGGGATACAAACCTGCATGAAGCCAAGACTCTTTAGTTTTCTGTAGTCACACAACTACTTGTAACACTCTATTCCTGATAATACTTTCACACCAGAACATCAGAAATAGCCATCATGTAGGTAGAAGGAATAATAGCCAACAGATAGCTTATGAGAAGTATTTGTTATTCCACAGTTCTCGAGATCTGTGCAACACTAAGGTCATCTTACATCAGCTCTTCACCTAAATTAAGACAGAAATAGCACTGCTACAGTAACTCACAAGGGCAGCAGAAGGAACAGGCACTGCAAAGCACCCAGATCCTAAGTGATCATGTAGAGAAAGAAGGGAAAGAAATTTTGAATTTTGTTTTCAAAATAAATAGAGGGGAGCAGAACTGATTTTTTTTCTGACAAAGTATTTAGGAAATGCTTTGTCCAAATTCTTAGGACAATAAAGCAAAGTAAAACAAAGACAGTCTTTCTGATGCCACAGCTAGACAAGTTCAAATTTGGTTAAAATGTCAATCTGTGTAAAAACTGTAAAAACTGAGTCTTTTCTTTATTACAATTTCACAGTGAAGGAAATCATGTGAGCAATGTCTTCACTGAAAAACACAGATTTTTGACAGCTGAATACATAGGCTTTGAGCTTTCAGTTTTAAATAGTTTGTTACAGCTATGTCCTGTTTTTCATCCTTTTTGGGGGGTGGGCATGTATTTCCAAAAAAGATGTGATTATGGTACTGGAGGCGAGATCAGCTGAGCTTTGCTGAACTGCTGGAGAAACAATCCCCTCGTAGGTGTCACAGCATGACTGAAAAATACCACTGGTCTTACAGCTTTAATGGAGCCTCTCAGCACGCCTTTCTGCCTGTGCATATTAGCACACCAGACCCAATTTTTTCATGCCAGAAGCCCATAGCTCATCCAACAGGAATTTTCAAATTCTCTGCTTGGGATAGAGTGGGGGCACTGAAGTCAGGAGTTAATCATTGGAGGGGAAAAAAAGTAAGGGAAGGTTTTATTAAGAGAGTTTTAGGCTGAAAAGAAATATTTGGGAAAAAGTATTTTTAAATACTTTACAATGACCATTTTACACAGTTTTAATATTATATGCTGTGCCATTATGGTTAGCTGTAACTTCACTGCATTCATGAACTTGGGATTCTTATAGAAGACTATCCAATATTTTCACCAGATTTGAAGACTGAGTGTTATGGCTTCAGGAACCCACAATCATTTATTGTCACTTAGACAATTATTCTATCACCCAATGATCCTTCCTGTCCTGGGAAGGGGATCCAGGAGAACACAGGGAAACCCAATGGTTGAAATACAAACAGTTTTAATAGAATACAACTATATAATTAACATTAAAAACACTGAAGAACCAGTATTGATCCTGATACCAATATAAAACATAAAAGAACTATACCCTGCCCATTCTATCAGTAAGAAGCTGTGCACTCCCTGCAGTGGACAGCAAAACGTCAGACACTGCAGGCACTGTGGTTTTGGAGGAAGGGGAGGGCTCAAGGGTCCAGCAATGGTGCAAAAATTTCTCAGGATAACAGCAATGAAGGAGAAGACAGAACTCCTCAGCAAAATTTCCGATTTATATAGAATATGATGTTCATGGCATGTCACTTCTCAGTTCCACCATAACAGGCACAAGATTACACATCTAGATAAGTGTGACCTGTACATAATCCTAGAAGAGGGGAAAAAATTAACTTTGTGAAGGGAAGGGTTAAAGTATTTCTTTTCCCATTACTCTTGCACTTGAATATGCCATGGACTACATTTATGAAGGGAAAAATAAATCTTTCAGATGTCATCCCAGATACATGGGGAAAAAGGACACAGCAGACAGTATGTATCCTGGTTTCTGAGTGTAGAATGAGGTATAATAACTCAGAGACACCACAGTCTTTACAACCCACATTGTTATAGCTGAAGAAATTGTATCAGAACATTCAACTTCTGCTACAGCTTCTCTGAGCCCAGTGAGATCCAAAGGAGTCCAAATATGATCTTTTATAATCTGAAAGGCTAAATACAAGCTCCAGAGGTGCTGATGGTATTATCTGACAGAAGCTCCATTTCAGAGTGCATAATGTATCCAACTGTTTTCCTGTGCTCTGTTTTCTAGATGGAAAGATTTTTCAAGCTTCAGACAAAAAGAGAAGGAAAGAGTCTTTTTTACATGTGAGAGAGAAAATCCCTTTCCATAAGATTTTCTCGTACTTGTATGTACGCATTGCTCAAAAATTAAAGGGATGAAATAAAAATTATTTAAGATGCAGTGTAACCAATTAATTGAGCTAATTTTAACAATGTTGTACTTAAAGCTACTATAGCCAGTGGTAACATAGCAGTGTATCACCAAAGACAAGGTGGTTTTAAGACATATAATTCCACCAATTCCAGTGACTCCAGCAAGCTAGTTACCATTCTTACAGGCCCAAACTCTCCTCTTTGTAAATGGAGTATTTTCTAAATTCTAGCTCCAAGTCCATGAAAATCGATGCATACATAAGAATTAAATAGCTGAACAATTATTTGCAGTAGCAAAGCCTAAGATACAGCCTACATGAAGTTGAATGTAACATTGTTATGAGAACTCTAACTTGCACCAAAGATGACAATGGTCATCATCTTTAGAATGCCCTTTTCAAACAGCCTAGACTTTGATATTGGTTAAGGCCCTCTTGTAGAGTGAAAGGAGATATTTCCCAGTAACAGCACATTTAACAAAACAATTTTTAAAAATTCCATTCCTATATAATCCTCACTTTTTTATATAATCCATGCTTAACTATGTGCAACCCTTCACTTTTTTTTTAAGTTGCACATAGCTAAGAGTGGCATAGTTACAGATTTGACTTCCACTCTTAGACCAACACAAATTGCTTTATCATTATCGTTTTATTTTTACAATCATTCCAACCTAAAATTTCCTCTCGGCACTGGGGCTTTTTATTAGCCTTTTGAAAACATCAGGTCAGAGAATTCAAACTATAAAGCAGCCATTACTTGGTTATTGATGCTAACCCTTTGATAGGTCTGGGGAAGTCAGGTACATTATGTCTGGGCCTTTGAACATTTTTTCCTTTTCATTTCAGCAAGCAATAACATCAGAGACATCAAGCTAATCCTTTCAGTTTCTAATCAGTATTGCGGACACATTTATTTCAGCGACTGAGCCTCTCTGCAGCTATTGAGAATTTCAAGTTGAAACGTTAATGATTATAAAAATGTCACTGATGTGACATATTGCTCCTTTCTGCTGCCTATAGTTTTGCAGGAAAACAAAGTTACTGGAAGTAGCACTTGTTCATCCTGGTGAGGTACATTACTGTAACCATTTTACATGCATAAAAATGACTTTTTTATAAAAGAAACTATTGTAAAGTATAACTAGTCATAGTCAGCATAGATCTGTCTGTTCTGGTTAGCGCCCTCCTTCCTCATCCTCCAGAAAGTGGGAGATGGTCTTTTTGGTGTTGGAGGATCTCATGTTATCCATTTCCTTCCAGGGTGAGCTTCTCCGATGGAAGTGATAATTTCAGACCTCAAGCCTAGACCTTTCCTATGGTGTTATTTTTGCCTTCTCTAGAAGAGGTCTTTGCTGTCCACCAGACAGAATCCACAGAGAAGGCGGAGAGAGTGGAAAGAACTGTTATTTTCTGACTGAACATGTTGAAAGTCAGTTTTTATTCTTAAATGATCAAGCTTGACTCTGCTTTGTTTCTCCTCTCCTGTGATAGAATATCATGAAATAATAGTGAAGAAGTTGCTTTAAATTGCTTTTTGAGCTCCATGGAACTATTAGGGATCACATTGTAACCCCCTCCCTCCCAAGGTAAAAATTCCTTGGTACAAACCAGGATTTTTATGTAAGTCCCTGGTTCTCAGAGCTCAGGCTCCAAAGAGAATACTAAATCTTGTGATGATTAAAACAGCCAAACCCAATAATATATAAAAATCTTTAAGACTTGATAGTACAGAAAATTTTAAAATTTTTTGTCTGTTACAGGAGTGCACTAAAGAGCTTAAAATCTTTTCTTCCTTTAGCAGAGAATAAAACCTCTTTTCTACCTAGAAGACAACTCAATGTAGGGCAAGGGGACAGACAGCTACTGATGCTTGACATATTTAAAAGAGGCAGAGTAATTATTCAATGTCCCTTCTCCTCAAGGCACAATCACTACTAGAAAGGAAATCAAAATAATCATTGGTCAAGATTTCTAAAACCTTTAAAGAACCTCAATGTGTTACTATATTCAAATATTGGTCAAAACTTTTTTGCTTACTAGCTCTTTTATTAAGACCAACTTATCTGAAAGCATATGTCCAAAATAAATATTTTTTCAAAGTTAATGCAGAGTTCTGGAAATGTAGATCCCCAAAACATTATAAAATCCAGAATTTTCTTCTGTAATCTGTGCTGCAAAAAATACTTTTTATTAATCAACTCTGCAGTCAAAATCAGCAACAAAACTATTATTTACAAATTTAATGCAAATTAATTGAGGTTGCATCTGCAAAGAGTTGTTAAGGTGATTTATGCCCGTCCTGAGCACTGATAAGCAAACCCAATAACCCTTCATCACACTTTTTTATGTAAAACTGTTCACACACCAGTATACTGGTCTAAAACCATGTCCAGAAAAAGCTTATAAAATAGTAAGGGCAATCTGCAATAGCACAGCTCATTTTGGTATGCAAAAAATTGGCTTAACTCTTAAAATAGACCTCACGCCTCAGAGTTTAGAAACTATTGTAGATTCTGACAGCTTTAACCAATATACTTCTAAATAACCAAATCATTTTTGTATCATTAATTTTATTATACTTCATGAACAAATGGGGTTGAAACAAACTATTTCTGGAAGTGCAAGCAAGGGACAATTTTATTAAGATCAATCGGCATTGGTGTTTCATTCCTTTCCACTCTATGTTATATACATGGTACAGCAGAATCTGTCTCCATTTTGACTCTTCTCTTTCTGGATGGGTGGTGTGTTTATTTATTCACCAAATTTGGACTTTTCCATCATTTCTATATAAAGACTTCAGACTTCTCCACAGAATATTTGTTTTTATTTCCCAGCCTTTCTTGCATTAACTGCAAAAGAATATGGGTGCACAAGTCTGAGAATTGTACTGATTCTACCTGGCAATGCTGGTCATTGGCAAAAGCTTGCTATGGATCTTATTGCAAGTTCTCCTCTCTAGGCAGAGGCAGGGCCAGTTTCCCAAACCTCCTTGGCAAAGCACAGGACACACAGACTGGATCTTTCTGGATTCATGCTTGGATCTGTCACTTTTCTGACTGAAAGACAGCCCTTGTATTTTTCCTGAGGTGGCTACTCTTGGATGGCTTTTTAGGCTAGCACCTTGTTCCTGTGTTCTTGGAACAGCATATTTCAATGAGGTAAGTATGTGTAGATGAGACCAACTTTGACCCCAGATCCTTTTGAAGGTATTATTTACAGCCTTTCATTGTTCCAGCTTATGAATTACAGCCTTTTAAAACATTAGTCTTTTTTCAACTAATATGGAATGCCAGTATTAACTTTTGGTTTATTCTTTTCTAAATAAGGAAAAACTTTTCAACAACGTCAATTCACTAAAGTTTCCAAAGCAATGTTTATTTTCTCATCTTTGCAGTGAAATTATAAGTCAGTACTAACACAGCGATAGTTTGCCAATAAATGTAAACTACTTTGGCCTTTCCTGGTCCTTCTAAGACAGCTGACTTCTAGAATAAATGACAGTAGCATTTTCAAAGCTGCTAAATTATTCTGATCCTACTGAAGCAGATAATGTCTGGCATGAAGGATCCTAGACCTGGTGAATCTGAACAGACAGGAATACCTGAGTGAGCAGAATTCACTGCTAAAACCATGATAAAGAACTTAAGATAAAAGCAGAGATTTATACTGAAATAGAAGCTTACAGTAGCAGATTGGTTTAATTTACTCTGCCATGCAGTAAGCAAAAAGGCATGTAAAAGATGGGTAGACAGATTTGACTTGTAGATCGATATTCCGTTGATCTCTGGCCACAAAACAATTAATCTCTGCAATGCAGGGTAAAAGTAAAGGGGAATTTAATGTCAATTTAGTTAACCACAATCTGAAATTGAAAAAGTATGCAGTATTGATAATGATGGTCAGCACAAGTTCCTCCTATTAAGTGATATCATCCAGTGCATTCATTGCAATGTATTAATTACACATCACAGTCAGCCTGATCTGCCAGGCTAACACTACAGCAATCAATTGCAACAGTGGCTGCATCATTCTATTTAGAACTACATTTTCTTAGCTGAGTCTGAACTTCTTAGAGAAAAATTTAATTTCAGCTATCTATGATAAGCTCTCTTTATCTGCACAACTCACATTTGGGATGGAACACAACTGTTCGGGAAATAAATGTAGGCACAATGCCATCATTATGTTAATGTACTTGGAAATTCCATTTGTAAACTATCTTTATTTGTCATGTCCAGAAAACGAACAGCAGACTTCAAAACACATATGCACTCTATGGTTTGGTGGTAGTGTTTTTGGTTGTTTATTTTACTTTTTTTTTTTTTTTAAAGTATACATGGATTAATAACAAAGGGGAGGATAGAAAAAAGGAGAGAAGGAAAGGAAATAGAGAATTAACCTATTCCAAGAACATGCTATTTTTTCCGGAACAGATACATCAGACACAGTATGCATATTAAATTTTTAATGGCAACTATTATAAAACCACTATGCAATGGTACTAAAAGAATAACTGAAATTATAGGAATATTCCAATAGACTAACATTATTCTTACTTTTGGGTGTCTTCTCAAGTTGTTGAAAACTGATCCCTCATTGAAGAAAAATCAGACCTAGACAATTCGCTCCTGATCACAGAATCACAGAATGATATGGGGTTGGAAGGGACGTCTGGAGATCATCTAGTCCAACCCCCCTGCCAAAGCAGGTCATCCTAGAACAGGTTGCACAGGAACTTGTCCAGGTGGGTTTTGAATGTCTCCAGAGACAGGGACTCCAATGCCACTCTGGGCAGCCTGTTCCAGTGCTCTGCTACCCTCAAAGTGAAGAAATTCCTTCTCGTGTTTATATGGAGCTATTAGATGGACAAGTGTCACCGGTCGGGGCGATAAACCTGCAGGGTACAGATCCCAAACGGCTTGTGGGAACATACAGACGACCCAATATGAGCTAGCAGTAAGTTCCGAAGTTTATTGACAGCACAACAGTTATATAGCCTTGTACATAGTTATGCACACTCGGTAACATTTGATAGGTTCTTAGCAGAGGAATTTATTTGCATAGAGCTTCCTTATCTGTGGTTACAGCTGCGTTTGAACTCCTCCTCGAGCATCTTAACTCCACGGTCACTCCAACCCTGGGGCCTGCCTTTAGTTACACAAGCGCAAGCAAACTCCTATCAAGAGGCCCTGTGCCCCAGCAAAAGTTTTGCTTGTGCAAGCCATTTAGACAGAGGTTGTGGCCATCTTCTTCTAGCCAATTCCCAACAGACAAGTTTGTGCCCATTTCCTCTTGGTCCTTTGTAGTTTTACCATGAGTTGCTCACATGACTAGTTAAAACACTTTTTTCCACATGAGAGCACGAAACCAATATTTATCAGTATTCCTTATGAAACTGGGGGAAACAGACACACTGACCACCTTGGACTGAGATTGATCTCAGTTTCAGGCAGCTACCTGAGATACCCTATCAAGTACCACTGAGGTTCCAATAGCACCATGAGACACACAGTGACCTCCCCATACAGCTGTAAATCAGACCTCATGGCATCAGCTCAGTACAAGGGAGACCCGCACTATTGTCACAGCCATTGGGATGAATTTGAAACAAAACACCTTCACTGCATCACAGCCACTGCTCTAAACATAAGACATGTAACATCAAGACTCATGATGTTAGACACCTTCGTAGATGTCTGCTGCGAAGCTGGTCATTCAAGGCTTTCCCTGTAGAAACAGAGAAAAGGACATTTTTCAGGGTGGGGTGCACCTGATGTATTTTAGATCTCTACTTTAGGATGTGAAAAGCTAAATCTCAGAAGCTCCTGTTTCTCTCCACTGACTACAAGAAGAGGACCCACAGCCAACCTAGGTGTAAACAGCTATATAAGAAATATGTAGTTGGTCAGATAAATGCACTGCCTCCTCCTTTCACTGCCTCTCCATGTGTCATCCTGCATCCTAATGCAACTTCTCAAGAAAAGTTTTTCCCTATCATGTGCTCCTATTTTTATATGTTAGTTAACTACCACCTCTGCAATCCTTAACAACTCTTGAAATGAATGGGATAGGAAATAAAATATCATTTCAGAGTGGGTAGGAATTCAGGAAGAGCTTTTTTCATCAGTGATAAAGGATTCATGTTTTGAAACTGCTTCAGACACACCAGTTAGCTCAGACTTTAGAGATTAGTGAAAAGTTTTTAACCCACCACTTACTGTTTACAACTATAATCCACCTTGAGGAAGAAACATGAAATAAAATTACAGATTTATAGATAGAATACTTGAAATTTGCAGTGGAATACCAGGTGAAAGGTTAATTTGAAATATTTTTTAATGGACAAATCTTTCAATGTAAATAAAATAGTCACAAGGAAAAGGCCTACTGACTCAACTGTTAAAGAGGATATGTACGTGTATGTAGCTTCACTGGGAGAGGTAGAGAAAGTAAATTATTGAGCCTTCATCATAATCTGTCATTATTCACTGGACAAAATGATTTCATTTTAAGATACTTATCAATTTTGGGAAGACTCTTCGTGAATGAATCGCTGCACTAGAAATCAGGGGTGAATGATTTAATCAAAGCCACTGTCCCAAATGCAGGCAAACCCCCAAACCAGTAATTTCTAAACTGAAGCATATTGACTAGCCAAAAATGAAATTAGTTATGAAATTAGTTACTCCTGAGTGACTTACTGCTGAAATGAAATTCCTGCTACTGAGTACCAGCAACACAGGAATACTCTTCAGTACATCACACTATCACAGTGATAACATGAGATTATTGCCACTTCAGAGGTGCTTATAGCTGAGCCCTGCAGGGCATCCTTTTTTCCCTGGTTGCCTCAAAACATCAAAGGAGGTGCTGAATGTATAAATACATCCTCCAAAGTGCCAGTGTTACTAGGTGGGTTCTGGAGTCAAACAGCGACAGAATTAATAAAAGAGACAGAAAAAGCATTACACGTAACCAGGTTACTCAAACAGCTCTCATCAGAGAGCAATGCCAAAACAGTTTTATACCAACCCTTGGTGGACAGTCAGTGGTGATTAGCTCATCAGTGGTTGCACGCAACAGTCTTCAAAGCAGCTACATCCATACTTCTGCCAAAGGAACTTTTGAGTCACATACACATGGGGGATGATCTGATACTAGGAGAAACAGCCAGAGCAAACAGTTAAAATTAAAACCCATCTCTAACATTTCTTTTTTAGACTAGTTACATTGGGTTTATTACTTCCAAGTTTTTTTCCTTTGAGGTCTCAGTGTGAACTGGAAGAATCAGAAAACAAGTGGACGGTTCAATAAAACTAAATGATGGACAGTAAATTTCTCTTCTCCCAACTGTGTACCAAGCTATTAAAACATTTGGGGCTAGATTCTTGGCTGCTGTAAATCTGAATAGCTTTACTTAATCCCACAGATGTGCACCTGCTTACGTCTGTGAAACAATCTGACCTCCTTCAGTGATGTTTGCCTGCATCTCACTCAGGTCAAAAGCATTTGTCTGCGTTTTCTTGGTTTCTGTCTTTAATGGCTGCACTTTGCCCTTATAGCTGGAGGGAGTCAGCAAGCGAATTTGGAGCAATATATTCTTTTTGAATATGAATCATGTTTATGTCCCATCAGTCTAGCAACACTTCCTTTTACACTAATGAGCCATTAAAATCTGTGTTACAGGATCACTAATCTTTCAAGAGGTTAATACATAGCTCATCGAAATCTAACACTTCCATGACAGAAGTGGGAATTTTGGAGCAGAGCACATTTTATTAAAAAGAAAGGAAACACTCATACAAAGAGAAATGCATTGTCAAGACTTGGGAGTGCCTGTGTTGTTCTTTCAGATATTTATATTGGAAGAAAAGCTTTCACTCTCACCTCACTTTTTCCACTGTTTTGCCCTGCAATGACATCAGTCTTTTGACACGATTACAGTCTTAAAAATGCACAGTATCATAAGGTCAAAGATGGGGCAGAGAAGCAAATGTTAATAGCAGTGACCCATCACAACAGCACCTTGTAAGAGGCATCTGCTGTCTATCTGCCAAGCAATGGGCATGAACTGAGGGAGGCCCACTTTGGCAGAATCAGAAGAGCTCAGCTTATCAAGTGACACCTGGTAGACTTAGGTGGTGCATCTGGTGCTAAGACTCCATAACCTGAGCTTTAGCCACCAGGGAGAAAAATCTCTCTAGTGCAAACATGAAGCTCAGAGAGGTTATACAGTCCAAGAGTGCAGTGAGGAGAACACGTGTGCTCTCAGCAATTATGGCAGCGTGCAGTGAGAAAATTGAATCCTCCACAGAGATAAAGGTGGAATACATCCTTGCTTTCCAGGGAGGAAAAAAAGAGTTTTGGTCTCCTGCCCTCCCTTTGTGTTAATACCTATTTGTGCCCTCGGTGACCTCAGCAGGCGTATTTATCAACAACAAGTGAAAAAACAGCCTCCAGGTCACAGCACCCCACATCAGGCCATGGGCACTGAAACCTCCTTTCACAACTACAGTTATTTCTGCTTCAGCTACATCTCATCTTTTGAGATGGACCTTTGCATTCTAGACCATCTGTGAGGCTGACTGAAATTATTTACAATATACAAAATTGATTGGGATACCCAGCCATGCTAGTATAGGGAAACTGAAAATTAGATAGGCTTACCAGCAACTCCCTTCCTTCTACAGTAACCTGCCAGCACTGCTACTCTACGGCAAGTGACAGCAACAGGAAATAATGGGATGCTATCTCCTCCGTACACTCCTGGTTCCTTTTGTGGTACCAGAGAAGCTACCTAGACTACAGAGA
>VZTM01027459.1:0-14761 GCA_013400555.1 Jacana jacana
AGAAAATGCTGTGAAAAATATGATGACAGGCTAGGCAGCAAACTACAGCAACTTTTAACTTGATTGAAAGTTTATCTGCAGGCTGAAAAATAGAGAAATACTTTCCTCCTGCTCATTTTCCTCTCATTCACACTGGTCAGACTCTAGGGCAGGAACCAATAAAAAGTGGTATTTATATACAGCCGACAACAAGCACAGCAGACTTAACAGAACCCTACATATTCAAGGTCGATGGCTTGTGCTGTGCCTACAGTTAAGTAACAAAATAAACTCTTCGGATTTGAAGGCTCACCTCAGGTAAAGACTAGAATTATCTGCATTACAAGATTAAGTTCCCAATTCCCACTGACTTTTGAAGAATTTAAAGCGACTAACAGTGTTATTAAATGTTTTAATTCTAGTCATTGCTCAGAAACATAACTAAAACTAGAGCCAGGTGTTGTGTAGCACTCAAAATTGACAATATTTTCCCCACAGCAGAGACTCTGCAATATCTGAAAGAAAGGTGCTAAAAAGGAATTTTTCAGCTATCCAGGACAATGGAAAGCATGAGTTATGAAAAAATACATATTAGAGAATTTATATGGCTGATGTTTTTCTGTTCCCCTCTAGCTCTGGGAGTAGGAAAGTGTTAGAAAGCATATCAAGTGCTGTCTGCTGTCTCAACCTGGAAAACATCATCACACACAGGACTTCTGAAATGCAGTACAGTGCCCTAAGAGCTCAAGAGGGAAAATACCCATTAGAAAATGAGAATTTCCACAAAGACTATGTGAAAAGTCAGAGTCTATCACTGCAGCAGAACTGACTGAATTTCAAACATAATCAGAGAACACATATTGAAATTAATGCAAGCTCAGGGATTTGTGAAAAGGAAGGTCATCAGAAGAGGCAGAAGTCCTGAAACTGCCCACTGAGCAGCTGTAGGCAGTTGGAAAGATAACGCATGTTGGGCAAGAGGGAGGGAAAATGTTTAATACACAACTAGACTGAAAAAAACAGAAGTACAAAAGCTGACTAAAAAGAAATACAAAAGCTGACTAAACCACATAGGAAAAGCAGATTGCTTCATGGGACATCTGACAAGTAATTGTTTTCAGATACATACAGGAGAGCACTCATGAGGACATGCTTACGGGTAAGATTACTTTCACTTTCTAGCTGTACCTCAGCTAGACAGCACACAGGAGATGGAAAGACACGTAAACCACCTGATCTTTGTCTAAGTACACCCAGGTGCATTTTCACAAAATATAAAACATTGAGAACCTGTTTCCTGTTGTTTCATGTCCTCTCCAGTATTCACTACACCGGTACTGCATGGCAGTGATGGAGATCCCTGTTCTGTTTCACAGTTATCTGGAAAAAGAAAGACACCTTTTCAGCTATTCTATGTGTTGTAATATCCATCAAGGTCGCAGTTATGTCTCAGGGCACTGGCACGATCTTCCACTGGACTTCAGAGGATCCGTATTTGGCAAATGGAATCTGGCATGAAGGGCCCAGAAGAAATGCCATATATTTAGAGATATTTTGTCTTCTGTTATTTTTTTCTTTCAATGAAACAAGAGGAAAAAAATCACCACTATCAACAGCTGCATCTCTGTAATTAAAAGAGAATTTACTGAAAACATCTAACATAACATCTTTTACCAATCTTATATTACCCTTTTTTTCTCTTTCTCCTCTTTATTTTGTACAATTCAGGAAGCTGACACCAAAAAAGTAAGATGCTACAGACTTGCATACTCAACAGGCTTTTCACTTGCACAGAGTCTCTCCTAACACAGAGTTCCGTTAGGTATGTTGCTGGCTGTCAGCTGTACCTTGAACACGTCTAACCTAGAGAAACAGCACTTTCTGGGTATTTCCTCTATAATTTTTGCTAAAGGTGAGAATCAGAGTTGCCATACAGATAACATACTACTGGGTCTTTCAAAATCTTATTTTTAGGTGGGGATTATGCTGCGATATAAAATGTGATACACTTCTGCAGACATCAACCTATAACAAGTAGTTGAAAAAATCTGTTTGTGCATGTACCCTCTGTGCAGATATGCTGTCCAAACACACTGACTTTCAAGATTTGACAAATATACTTCAAGATGGGCACAGTGTAAGATTAAGCTTTACTCTTCTCAGCTCATCAGCAGTAAAACTAATATTGATTGGCTTCCAAACTTTGTACATGTATATTTAATGCCCTATGAGATTAATAACCTCTAGATATAGGTCACTCCTCTCATACCTTGAACTTTTAACACTGACATGCAAGAGTGAAAGGAACTGAGGCTTACTTTTGCTCACTGTGGAAGGTATGTCTTTGCTTGCACTTGAATGCAGCATTCACTGTTGAGCCCGAATGAAACATTCACTGCCTTCTTACCATTTGAAGATTTGCAGGATCAAAGCCTTGAAGCAATTCAGCCAGAAATGCAATGTACTGCAGAGCTTTCAACACTCACTTTGAAAATGTAGCAAATAATAAGACTGTGTCTAAAAGATTAACCAAACCATAGTAAAGCAAATTCTCTCCTCATGTACAACAGCCCCACTATCACTAATACCTACCCAGAATGAATCTGGCCCATTTTATTTGCAGTTTGCATTTGAGAAGAAAAATGTTTCAAGCCAACTTTAAAGCAAAGCCAGTTTTAATTACCTTTGGCTGTGCTACTATCCATTGTTTGGAACAGTAAGTCCTTTTCAACAGCAGCATTGAAGTCTTCCTGGGGCTGAATATGATTTTCCTGCTTAAGCCCTCTTCTGATCAAAGTGAGCCGAACCGTTTGTCCCGTGTGCCGCAAAACATCAACTGCTTGCTGGTTAGTAAAACCCTGAAGATTTGTTCCATCCACCTGCAAGATTAAGCAGCTTTTCAGTCTACAAGACATCGTCCAGGAGAAAAATAAATGTCCAGGAGAAAAATAATCTGGTGAGTTCTCAGCATTTGTTAGCCAGAGCACAAAGCAAGCAGAGGGACAAGAACAAAAACATGGATGACTTAACAACATCAGAGACACAAAGCACTTTCATTGCAGTATCCCACAGCTAGGTAACAACCAATACCACAGCAAAGTGGGGAGAAGTGCTTTGGGTGCCCACCACAGTGGGGCCAGACAGATCCACTCTGCATGGTGGGAGAGCACACAGCATGTGCTGTGCAGGATGCGTGATGTAGTCTGTCTGCTCAACTGTTTCAGCTGCCCCCAATTCTGAGGATAAAATACTCAGTGAAAAAGCCAACACAGAAATGGCTCAGACAGCTAGGAAGGGAAGGGTTAGGAGAGACATATTTGTCCACTGTAGGAGGAAGAACTACAGGGCGCAGCATTCTGAGACCAAGTAACCTCAGACACAGTGAAGTCTACTACAGAATAGCATGAAGTCCAGATTCTCAATCAAACACTGTCCAAGCCAGCCACCATCATTTTAATATTTTAAAGAAACAGATTTGGGCCTCTTCTGTTCGAAGCTACCCCATTATCTCATTAAGAAAAGGGTTTTTTTCAGCAACTCGGGACTTGGGCATTGCTCAATTTCATCCTATTATCCCTAGTACCCACCACTTTTATTTTTCTTCTTCCCACAAACTCTGTATTATATTATTCTTTCTCTATCTCAGTGTCTTTAATCTCTGAAATACTTCTCATAATACTATATTCCTTGACTCCTGTAATTGATTCAGTCTATACATCACACGTGCTCAATTATTACAGTTCCTCCTGCATAAATAACAACTCCCCCCAGATCCTTAATCATTTTGTTGCCCTCCTCTGAACTTCTTTGAACTCTAGTGCTCTTCTAAATATAAAGTAATTAAAAATGTGCTGATGTTATTTTTTTTTCTCCACGCTTAAGCAAACCATAATTTAAAAATGTGTATTACTCTTTTGTCTGAGGTCATTCAAATCTTTTTCTTCTGCATCTGCAGTAGAACTCCAACTTTGGAATAATAAATTTTAGCCATTTGTACTCAGCATTTAAATCATTATAAAAACATATTTACTTCCACATGTAAGCATGCAGGCATGTTTGCTATTGGAGAGAGACCGTAACTTGTTGTTAGTACCTTCCCACAGATGCAAGGACAAATCTGCAACAGCCACAAAAAATGTGGTTCCTGCATTCATGGTCTAATTTTCAACAGACAGCTAATATCTTATGCATGAAAATATTTTCTTCTTTCTCTGAGCATCTAAAACTTTAATGATACACTTTTAAAATTATTCTGAAAACAACCACTTTGAATTAAACTTTGAAACTTTGCCTTTTCTAAGCAGACTCAAAGATCTGACTGATATTATATATACATATAATACAGATTTTATTAAGAAGCATGAGTTAAACACAGACAGCATAATCAGAAAGATGTGATTGAATACTCAGTCAAAAAAAGGGCTCACAACTTCAACACCAATTCTAAATGTTTTAAGCAAGAGCTACATGAGCATGTTTTTTACAATTTGAAATTATGTTTTGCAGAAAAGTGATGTCATTTCTTTCTGTATTTACTTACTACTATAATTTGATCTCCAACATGGATTCTGCCATCATGCTCCACGGCACTGCCTTTCGTAATACTTTTTACAAAGATACCAGAAGGTTCTGGGATGAAGAAGCAGAGAAAATTAAATTAACTAATTTATTAAGAAACTATTTAAATAAACAATCTCTAACTAATATGACTGGCTAAAGGGAAAAAAAGAAACAAAACACAATCTCCAAGTAAGACAAAGGAAGAATCACCAAAAAAAGTATATGCTTTTACTAAAACATTATTTTAGTATTATTATTTTAGTATAATAAATAATAATTTAGTATTATTATTTTCCTAATGGATGAGCCTAATGTCAGCTTTCACTTAACCAGATTTCATTCAAAATCTTACAATGTCTAATTCCCAATTCTTGCTGCAAAAGAAGAAATATTCTAATTTATTTTAATCTAAATGTTGAAAGCAACATCAGCCAAAGAAAACCCCATATATCTGCCTCTTGATCAGATTTTCTGCAGGACAGAAAATTCTGTTTGAGTATACTAACTTGGTAAGTTCTGTTTTTCCTATGTTCTTAATACCTGCTTAGGAAAATGCATGCTTTAATAATGAAACGCAGAAAATTATAAGCCAGCGGGACTACAACTTACATTTGAACCAGTTTTTAACTACAGCTGTATATCAATATTTGATCCAGTAAATAAAAAACAGACACTAGAGGAAAAAAGAATCCAAACCCCCCCCAAACAGAAGTATTTTAGACCTGACCAGAGGAACAACTGGAACACACACAATTTCAGTGTATTTATCCTGAAATGGATTTCTTTTCGTAAAACGCCCTTTCTGAAATGCATTTCTTCTTGTAAAATCTCCTTTCTGTAGGAGTTTTGTAAAATGTTCCTCCTGATTCAAAATTGTTAATAGTCTAAAATGCTTCTGTTTGGGGGTTTGGATTCTTTTTCCCTCTAGTGTCCTCTCACTCGGCACTACTGAAAAGAAGACTGGTCCCTTCCTCTTGACTTGACACCCATCCTTTCAGTATTTATAAGTGTTGATCAGATCCTCCATCAGTCTTCTCCAGACTAAAAAGACTGAAGTCCCTCAGCCTTTCCTCATAAGAGAGATGCTCCAGGTACCTGATCATATTTGTAGTTCTCTGCTGTACCCTCTCCAGCAGTTCCCTGTCCTTCCTGAACTGGGAAGCCCAGAACTGGACGCAGCATTCCAGATGGGGCCTCACCAGGGTAGAATAGAGGGGGAGGATGACCTCCCTTGACCTGTTGGCCACACTCTTCTTGATGCACCCCAGGATGCCATTGGGCTTCTTCTCCACAAGGACACATTGCTGGCTCATGGTCATCCTGTTGTCCACCAGGACTCCCAGGTCTTTTTCCTCAGAGCTGCTCTCCAGCAGGTCAGCCCCCATGCTGTACTGGTGTAGGGTGTTATTCCTCCCCAGGTCTAGCCACCCTACACTTGACCTCATTAAATTTCATTAGGTTCCCCTCTGCCCAATTCTCCAGCCTGTCCAGGTCCCACTGGATGGCAGCACAACCTTCTGATGTGTCAGCCACCTCTCCCATTTTTGTGTCATCAGCAAACTTGCTGAGGGTATATTCCATCCCTTCACCCAGGTCATTGATGAAAATATTGAAGAGGATTGGACCCAGTACTGACCCCTGTGGGACACCACTTCTTATGGATCTCCAACTAGATTCTGTGCCACTGATCATGACCCTCTGAGCTCTGTCTTTCAGCCAGTTTTCAATCCACCTCACTGTCCGTTCCTTCCCACCAAAGGAAAACAATTCCTTTTTCTTTACAAAGATTTTAGATGCTCAAGGTTTTTAGAGATGCTACACCAAAATTAAAATTAAGTCCTTGATGCATCATACACCATAGTATGTAACAGATTGTATAGTAAACTGCAGGAACTGATCATTACCTGATGTTTTGTCTCCAATGTAACCAGCAATAGTTATTCCTAATCCCTGGTTGTTTTTAGTGAGTTCAACATTAAATTTCTCCCCATCTTCACAGCTATCAACAGAAGCAACTGCCTAATAAGAAAAGTGTGATAAGAAAGTAAGTTTGTTCATTTTTTTCTTTAAAGAGTCACCTCATTCTTTGACATCATTAACATGTAAAATTAGACACAAATGTAAAAAAGAAAAGTACCAACTTTCTTCTGCTTTTACTTGGTGTTCAGCAGAGAAACTAGACATAGGTAACACATTCTTCACTGTAAAGCAATGCAGGTCATGTCCTCCCCTCCCATACTGCTCCTGGCATATTACCTATCAAATCATTATCGTAAAACTACAATGACTGGTGAAAATTCTACAAATGTTGACAACTGTAGAAACTGAACAATGAACACCTTGTAGAGTAAGTTACACAAACCATGGTTAAATGTTAGAGTATATAGCTTGCTGCCCTTCTGGGACCTTCTCAGAACCAGCTTTAGACTGCTGTGTTATTAAAAAGAAGAAAAAAGATCATAATTATACTCTATTTTCTAGTTGTTTAATAACTATAGTGATTCTTTTTTCCTATGCATGCCAAGTTTAAAACATAATCAAAGCTATTACTTGTGAGGTAATTACATTTCTCGGTTTTGAAAGACTTAATCTCTGTTAATATCTACTATAGTCCTGCAAATTTCAATAACAAAGAATTTTTTGGGTAACAAATTCATTTACGTATTGTTAATGAAAGTATAATAAATATTAAAATCCCATTTTACCACAATTGCTTTTGTATTAGAAAATTAACTTCCAAAAATTAATTTCAGCTTTTAAAAAAGGGGGGTTTTTTATTCTTCGTATTTCAGCTGTCTAAAACACAGTTACTAGCCACTCCCATATCTGATATATATCAATAGATGATTATATATACAAGGCTTCATTTTCCTTGTATTTATATGGACATCAATATTTATGCATGTATTTAAAATGGGAATTCATAAAAATAGTGCAAATCTATCAAGATCTTGCTATATTTCTATTTTCCTCTGTCTCTTCTGAATGACAGAGAGCAGCCAGTGTTTTCAAAAGTGGCAGTATGGCAACCAGGCAGATAGTAACAAAACCCAGTTTGACTAAAGAAGCATGCATGTGCCAAGAAAAAGAAGGTTTCAGGCAAGCTATGATGCTACTTGCCACGAGGGAATCTGACTTCAGTTCTTTATCTGAAAAATTTCACCCAAAACTACAATCAAACACAAGAAAAATACATTTCTATTGCTTTAACTGCCTCTCTGCTAGATAATACAGGATTATTTTAGCCACAGGTAATGCCACTAAAAACCAGCTCCAATTTCTATAATCTCATTAATTTTTATGGTAGTATCTACAGGGAACATGAAGTGTCCATTTTGGAAAGTCATTCCGCTCTCACTGACAGCTTTAAGAGCATCATGAAGTTTTCACCCACTCTGTATTCACCAGGAAGAAAGAGACAAACCAAGCTGTTTCCATCACCATCTTCACTCCAGACCTGAATTAATGAGGCCTGCAGCACCATTAACTGGCTGCTCCGTCCAAGACTTTGTGCAATCTGTTTAAAAATAGCCTGCCTCCTGCCAGGAGAAAGGTGTTGAAAAGGATGGAAATGGCAAGGAAGGTAGCAAAAAAGTCTAATTTTATCACTTGGTGGCTTTGAGGAATTTCCTTGGTACTAGAAATTCTATACATCCTGCAGCTGCAGATATGGCCTTCCACATTACACCACAGAACCTCAGAAAGGCAAATACTGAAAGGCAAATTCAGTTTCTCCTTTGGAACTGCTGCTTTTCATATAAATAATATTGGGGCCAAATATTTATTTTTTTAATGTAAAATAAGGCCAGGTTTTCATGCCTCTGAGTGCTGTAAAAACACAAAAATCTGTCTCTCCTCTTAAATGTTCAGAAAATTCCATGTCAAGATTAATTTTATTTTCCTTATAATCACAAAACAGTTGATGAATATATGCTTGTTTTCCAAAGATTCCACTACAATGAAGAGAAGCAAAATAATGGTCATCATGAAAAAAATGGTTAGGATTTTTTTTTTATTCCAGAAAATACACTTTTTTAATTCCAAATAAAATACTCCAAATTTCCATCTGAAATGTAATTTGTAACTAGGAAGAAAATGTCTAGAAAATCAGGCTCAAAATCAACCACCTCTTTTCTTCTCTCATTCACTTTCTCCATGTATCCACATTTAAATCTTTCTGGCCATAACTATATGTGACAAAACACTACTGTTCCTCACTCCCATGAAACCAGGCTTTGCTGCAAACATGCAAATGACCTGTTTTGTAGAGGTTTTGAGCTGACAGGACATGATAATATTTACAGAATTTTTTAAGTGGCTGACAGTTGTAGAGGAGTAATAGCATGGACGGTAGAATCTTCAGCAGGGGAATAAGGATAGCAGCTGGTTGAATTTTTTTTGGAAGATGGCTAGCAAATGAGCAATGCCAGGTGATGTAGGAAAGAAGCAGCATCTGTGTGCTGGTTGGCACAGGGAGAAACTGTCTGATGGATGGCTGCAATGATACGGAAATAAAAAATGTTCCTGTAGAGGAAAAGGACAGGCGTACAGAGAAGTGCCACAAAGCCAGCTTGCTCTATCTGAAGCAAAGCCCGCATGGCTTCAGCTGTTCCCAATGCATTACCGCACAATCACAAGCAACCCACAACCAGACATTATTCAGATCACACTTATAGAAGTCCTAAGCCTTGATCCGAAATGACTTGATCCAAAATGACATATAGTTCCTTGCATAGTGGATTCATGACACTTAAATTCTCCCAGACTGTCACCACTACCGGGAAAGAAAATCCTGGCTTTTGAGAACATTAGTGTGAAAGACATTCAAATAGCAGCTAAAAGAAAAGGAAGTCTGAAGGAAAAATTTGTCATCAGTTATGTATATTCACTGTTGCTTACCTGTTTCTCTGGTGTGGAGGTTGGTACTGGTGTCCCTGGTGGGACAGCTGGAAGAGGTGACTCCTCAACTGGACCTCTTGCAATTACCAGTTTCACTCGATTTCCACATTGCCTCAGAACTTGTGCCACCTGCTCACTGCTCATTCCAGATAGGTCTGTATCACCAATTTTCAGGATGTGGTCTCCACTACACAATCTCCCATGCTGGAGGAAGAATAACGATGAAAAAAAATCTATTAACATCCTGCTCTTTCTCCCACATAACATACAATTAGAAGTAAGACCACATAGCTTTAGTCACTTTTAAGATAAGTGAACCAGGGAACTTCTTTTTGGGTGCCTAGTAAATATCATGATAACATGGAAAAGAAACATATGTTGCCTAATGGCAATCCCAGACATCCTTTTTCAAGCAGTCACTGGAGCACAAACAAAAATACATATAGTTATGGCTTCAGGTTTCATTTTGTAACACACTTCCAGAAGACACTATACAAATGTGTAACTCAGCTTTGCACTTGTATTTAAAAACTGATCTTCAGGATGAACCATAACTTAAAAAACCCCCACATTTCTCCCTTACTGTGATCCAGTATTTATATGGCTTTACACTGGTTTACTTTCCTAATGATTTACCTTCAAACAATTGAAAAAATGCACATTAATTTAGCCCATATGAAAAGTCTTGAAGAAACAGGTCTGTAAAAGAAGCTCATCTACCTGTTCAGGGAAGGAGCGTGGCAGTAAATCCCAGCCATGCATCTCTAGGACTTGTTATCAGGCAACCACTTCTGTGGCTGCAAGACTGACTGGTCTCTGTGCCTATTTAATCCTTAACAATCATTAATGCAACCCCAGATACTTGCCCAACTGACAGATACTTGCCTAACTGACAAGCTTGAAATGAGCTGTTATCAAGTTCAATTTGCATGAGCCCTTTAGGCAGGAGCAGAGCCTGTGTCCTCAAGCAGAAGCATGAAGCCATATGCCTGCTCCAAGCTTCAGTAAGCCCAGTGGAGAGAAGCAGACACTCAGCTGTTGGGGCAGGGCAAGTCAGCGTTCAGTGTCCCCCTCACCCCTGGACTACAAGTATATTAATGAAAGACTTAGGAATCTAAATGCATCCACACCAAACTTATAAGGTAACAGGTTTGAAAATGTGGTCTAGAGCCTAATCCAGCTCTTACATTCAAATGCACACATCTCCTGCGCTAAACGCACCTTTAATGACAATAAATCTTACCACTTGCTCTCTCTTTTTTACATTTACAAGAAAAGCTACCACTGTTTAGCACTATTATGAATGTAAAGGGTAACTTTACGCCTTACTAAACAGTAAACACAGGATAGGTTGGATTTACCTGATCAGCCACCCCTCCTGGAAGGATAGTTTTAACAATCACTCCAGTTGACTTTCCTCCCACTATCCCAAATCCCAGACCTGAGCCATCATTCACCAACTCGATGGTCTCCACATGCTGCCAGTGAACCTAAAGGGAATAAGTAATGAGCTTGCAAATTATTAAAATAAGGACATAAGTATTAAAATATTGCAAGACATTGCACAAAATTGGAACTTGTAAAATATTTGCTCTAATTTCTTGGGTATGTTTTTGAATAAAGGAAGGTGGGATGAAGGTGGAATTAGGGACCTTTGTCACAATTACTGTTAGGTGTAAGATTAAAAATATTTAAGTAATAAATTGCTCATTCTGTAACTCCTGGAATTTCTTTGGTACAGAACTTTTTTTGGGTAGGGGGTCAGGCCTTTTAGGAACTTGCTGAATTAATTTAAGCAGCAGCATAGAACTGTCCACCCCCATGGCCCGTTGCAGTCAGTGGGGAAAATATTGCTGCTGGGAAATCTCATAGGCCTGGAAATTAAAATCTTCAGATAACAGTATGTTCACAGTGGCCATTATAACAAAGCACAGGAGACAGCATAAATCCAATTCACAAATTAAGGCTGAAAGCAGCAGCAGGTAGTGCAAGGTAGGCATTAGCAGAATTGCTCCCTGAACAAAAATTTCTGGTTGGTTGATGTCATCAGCAGCAACAGAATGGCAGTAGCTCTGATGGAAGGCTTCACGTTCTGACAGAAGCAAAACTTCTCTTAAAGAAAGACTGCACAGGGCAGTACTGAAGGAACGACTGGAAGCTCCTGGCATTGCTTCTGAAGAGCAAACAGCACCATAAACTCATCTGAAATTTAAAACTGCAGCTGAACTCCAGCAGGAAGGATCTTGAGTTATTTTGGAATAACTCAAGCTGTTAAGCAGTTATTTCGGGATAATCAAGGTACCACAGATTCAAAGACCTGTAGTGCCTGGTTTTGGGAATCCACAGTCTTAACATAAACCATTGATGATCAAGCAAAGCCTGAATGAAAAGTAAGAGCTCCACATAAGCTGCTTTGCCCCAGCATTTGAAAGTGAAGTGAACACAAGGACCAGGAAAAGCATGCATAAAAAGCCAGGAGCTGCGGCAGCTTTGAAAGAAACATGTTTTTTCACGCAAGGGAAGCTCTTCAGAGAATTCAGAAGAAATCACGTAGAGGAAGAAGTGTGTTGCAGGAGTACTGGGAGAGAGCAGGCCTCTCCTATGTGCTGAGCGGAAAAGTTAGGCCAATCAATCAGATTTATTTCTGCACATAAAGAAAGGAATAATTGTGAAATTTCTTCACTAAAGGTTTTAGGGTAATGATTACAATAAATACTAAAACAGATATTTTTTTTTTCCAGGCTGATTGCTCTGTATATTTCTGATTATCAATTCTGTTAAAGAAAAGCCACAGACGAATCTTCTAGTGAAACCTAGAGAAACCAAACCCAGGCCTTTTCATCCTAGGACCAGCCATTACTTAAGTAAGATGCAGTTAATATCACCATGTTTTTGAGCTATGTTCTCTACACTTAGATGCACAAAAGCTTTCAAAAGAAAGTAAATGCAGCAGATTGTTTTCTGGGGCTCCTGTACATACACATGGAATTCTGATGGCTCACTCCTGTTGCTTTACTTAAGCTCCACCACCACCTGACCTCAGAGAAACAAAAAGAAAAGAACCCATCCTGCTGGTGGTGCAGATGAGACTGAAATTTCTATTTGCTCAAGCAGAAGGTAAAGAGAAAAAGAAGATCCGGTTTGCTGCTACCTGAGAAGAAGGCTTCATAAAGTAAGGTAAACATGTGCTTGCATTGGTGGATACAGAGAATTCGGCAGACAGGAAGAATGAATATGTTCAAGATCAAGTTCCCACCACCAACAACAACCCCCCCAGCAGCCTAAATATTTTCTACTCTTTGGCTGGGAAAAGGTACAACAAAGATAAATAGGAGAAAAACTTCAAGAACTGTGAAGGAAATGCACAGACAAGTTACCAAAAAAAAAATGGCTCAAAAGACTAGATGCAGGAAGTGCAAACATGCCCACAACTGAATACAGAGATGTTTGGGGTATACTCACCGGATTGGAATGGGCTGAAACTGTGCTAGCAGCAGATGGAGACCGGGACACTACAGGACTGATGAGCTGAGGGAAAGTGCCCCTGGCCACAACTAGCTGGACATTATCTTTCGCTTTCTGTAGAATGCTGATAGCCTGTTGATGTGTAATTGTCTGATCAAGGGCTTGTCCGTTAATAGCAAGGATTTGATCTGCTTCCTTCAGCTTTCCATCTCTGTCACATATGTGTAAACAGGGAAGTGGATGACAAAATAAACAAATAAGAAAAACCAAAGAAGTGTTGCCACAAAAATTACAGTATTTTGACAATTTTCCAATAATTTTAATAACCTCATCTCTATTCCCCACATTTTTTAATCTCTCCCTGCAGTTCTGCTGAAAGGAGCTGATGCGGCACCCTGGTGATCGCTTCCTTTGAAGCTAATCCCACTGCCACTCTCCCCTGGCTACTACCCCCTAGCTAGCTTTCTTCTCCCTGTACCCCCATGCGAGACTAAGCATATTAGATCTCACTTGCTCCCAACCATAGCCTGGGAACTTATGTTTATTCTTGACTTTGAGCCTCTTCCTTAACAGGCCAAGTGCTTCACTTTGTTCAGTTTGCCCATTCTGAATATTCATCAAACCGTGGAGTGGAACACACTTTCATCAAGATGTTACAGAAACAAATTTTGGTTTGCACAAAACTGAGGGGAAAAGAAAAAAAAAAAGTAAAAAAAAGAACAGGAAGCTGAGAGAGCAACAGAAATAAAATGATAAAACAGATCCCTTCTAGATGTCAGGGAAAAAAAGCCCTGAACAAATTAAAAAGTTAACTCTTTACTTTCTGACAAAGGAAGCACTAATGTAAAATTACACACTGAGCCCTTCCCCAGACCTACTTGAAAAGTGTATGAAGCCTACACAAATGAGTTCCCCTCTGCCTCCTCCACTGCTTCTATTGCTTCTGCAAATAAACAACAAATATCTGGAGTCCTCTCTTCAACAACCTGAAGTGGCAATGCTTTGAAAACAAATGACAGCACCAAAACCAAGGACCCTATTACAGCAGCTTTTGTGAGCAACTACAGTGTAGAAGCCAAGGTACCCCACAGCATTCATGAAAAATGCTATTTAGCTTCAAGCCGCATTATTTCATTTGTGAATTTGAACTGTTTTTCAGAGTGCTCTCAAAGACTTAATACTGCCAGGGCCTTCCTGATTAGTGACCCCTGTAAGAGTTCCTGAATGTTTCCCTCTTCAGGCAGGGCTTGATTCAGCAGAAATAGGTCTCAACTCCGTGGAGTAAGAAAAATAAAAGCAAAAACTTCTTGAAGGGGAAGGAAAATAAGAACAAAAGAAATAAGGGGAATTTAGGCAGATATTGTAATGCCTTAGAGCATTCCGCTTCTCATAACTGAATTAACTCTGTAGGTCACACTGCATCTGTTAAAAGAACAGTGTTCACACAACAAATAACCAGAAAATTTCTCCCTACAGCACAGTGAGAAATAGCACTGAAATTACTCGGGTGCCCTACACAATATAGAGAGCACACCATGAAGCAGCTCTGGCTGGGATCATGACCAGCAAATCCACACAAAATGATACACCCCAACACCCTGCAGTGAACCAGTGCTGCTGCCATTCACCAGTGAGTTTATTTCCCCCCTCAGGCTGTTCTTAGAGCAGAAAGCCATTCTCTCAACACTACTTGTGGAATCAGGATTTAAGTATAAGCATACTTTCAACAAGCTATTATTATTGCTGCATTTCTGGTAACATCAGCTGAGTATTTCTTTTTAAGAGTCCAACAAGTTTAGGTCAAGCCTTGCTTCATTTGAAAGCTTTGTTTCACAACTGCTCAGTGGGCACTACCTAG
>VZTM01027463.1:0-21792 GCA_013400555.1 Jacana jacana
ATTTGTTTTGGGATAATATTCTGCTATGGATTATCGCCAAATATACTACAGGATAACCAGAAAACTCATATTCTCAAAGAAAAACCCAAATATTTTTTCAGGAGGATTAGTACATACTTGGCAGATGGACTTGTGCAATCACAGAGATGGTAAAAAAATACAAATATTACAAACTTTAAAAATAAATGAGATAAATGAGTACAAAAAATTAAATCAAGTTTAACATTTTTTGGTGTCAAAAATAAAAAAAAAAGAGCTCCGTGAAGATTTTCATATTTAAAAAAAAAATTATGATGAAGAGAGATCAAAGCAGAAAGTAATTGACAGTTTTGCATGGATGGATGATATAGCAGAAGTTAGAAGCATTGTACTTTGCTAAACATAGGCTTTTTGTGCACTGTGCGGAATGAATAGTTCTTTTGCAGAACGCAGAGTCTTGTAACAGGCTGGGCATGGTTGTGTTTCTTTTGGCCAAGCAGATTACAGAATATACAAAGCACAGAAGATAAAGTACTGCAGTGTAAAAAAATCTATTATATGCAAGTATAAACACAGCCTGAGTGGTTGCAAATATTTACAACCATGTATATTCAGTAAATATAAACATTTACTGAAGGAAAGATGAAATTTGGTATAAGATAGTACTTTATCATAATAGGTGCAATCAATATCAAAAAAAGCATTCTCACTTTTGTGCATGTAGGTCTCTTGTTAAAGAGGCATAAAATCGTCCAAAATAAACACACAACCTAAAGAGCAGTATGAAAGGAAACAGACTAAGATGAGATAGTCAGAAGAAAGCATAATAGCAATATATGCTGTTTAGATTGAGGTAGTTGGAAAAATAAAAAAACCCGAACAGATGTAAGACAAAGTGCTATGAGGAAATAATTTGGAGAGGTTTATCTGCCTCTCTTCATTTTCCAAGGAAGACTATCCATCCCAATGGAACTTATTGCCAAAAAGAAAAAAAAAATTCAGTTGGGTTAAAAAAAAATAAATAGAAGAGAAAAAAATAAATAATACGAAAAGAATAAAAAAAAAAGAAAAAGAATAAGAAAAATAATAATATGACTGAGAAAAATCTCCAATTGCTTACTGAAAAAGTATAAGAAAGATTATAAATACAAGGTAAAAAAGAATATAATTTATAAATTACAAAGTTCATAGGTTTGATAGGATATGTAGCATACAATTGTGCAATTAGCCCCTTCTTCCCTCTCAAATTTTCAAAGGTTGACGCTTTTCATTCTTTCTTCATCATTTTTCTTTTTTAATATTTTGTTTCTAATTCCAGAAATAATTCTAAACTTAACCTATAGCTATTACCTCAGCTATAAACTATTTATTATCATTTCAACTTCTCTTTCCACCAACTCTATTATTCTACCAGCAAATGGTAAAAAGGCTAAATTAATTCTTATTATAAGAAAAAAATCATGGGATCTTCATTTTTGCAAGGGACAATGAAAGAATATATGCACTTTATTTTCTAGATTGCATACTGCACTATAAGTGTCTGTCAATAGAATGTTAAAAATATATACCACATAATAGGCATTTGTTGCAGTACAAAAAAAAAAAAGAAGAAACCATAAACATTTACTGCTTCTAATTTCATAATAGAATTATAGAATCATTTTGGTTGGAAGAGATCCTTGAGATCATTGAGTCCAACCATCAGCCCTACTCTACAAAGTTCTCCCCTACACCATATCCCTCAACACNCTCTTCCACCTTCACATTGATTTGTGATTTATACTTTTTCTCTGTGTTTTTTCTAATAAGTATTATAAGTAGCTATATAGTTAATAACTAGTTATTAGGGTGAAGATGCTGTACCTAATCCACCTCTCCTCACATTTCCAGGGCCCTGGCCACGATGGCAGGAACTCTGCAAAGAACTCAGCCATATGATTTGATTTAAGCACACTCCTACTCAGTTATAAACACTTTGAAATTGTAGGAACTAAATAAGCATGTGCTTTGCTGTGCAACCATGGGTGTAGCTATGGTGCAAGTGCTTTTCTTAGTCAAGACTTTATGGTCAGAACCTAATTACATAAGCTTTACTGTAAAGGCAAGTGGAACCTGAAGGTCACAAAACGTTTCCTGAGATCGTGCTTGATGATCCCACACCACTTGCATGTCTGCCCTGTCTTGCAGAAAGTGCCAACCGCTCTGGGTGAGAGATGTGCTGCTGAACACCTCAGAAGGGAGAATGTTACTTCTAATACAGACCTTCTTATCCTCCTTGCATGGTTATGTACTTGTTCCTCTAATACTCCTCCTTAGAGTAAATAATAGCAGCAGTGTTTATATATATATCTCAGTACCTAAAAACTCTATAGTTTAACAGCAAATAATTTCCACTGTTAGCTTTCATAAAAATTTGACTAAGTCCATCCATTTTGACAAAAGGCATGAGCCTCAGGCTTTTTTTTTTATTATTTTTGCTAGTTTCAATTTTTTTTAAAAAAAAGTGCTTTAGCTGTTTCATTTATACATTGGAAAAAATGTATTTGCTAACGCTAAAAGGAATTCTGACATTTTCACTGAATAGCTATCTTGCCCAAGTGTTTTAGAATGGGATATAAGAATTTGCGAAAAGCCTTGCTTTTTAAATGTGCACAAAAATACACCTACATTTCGTCAAAGTATAAACTCCAAAAAAATCTCTAGTTATGTGTTAGATCATTTGTTCCCAAGCCACGTGCTTCACTCACTTCACCCTCTACCTTTCTAAACTTGCACACTGCCAATTCAGGCACGCTGTAGCCCTTTCGTGAAGCTTTCTTGATGCTGAGGGAATCTGTGCTGNCTGCTTCTAATTTCATAATAGAATTATAGAATCATTTTGGTTGGAAGAGATCCTTGAGATCATTGAGTCCAACCATCAGCCCTACTCTACAAAGTTCTCCCCTACACCATATCCCTCAACACCACATCCAATCTACACTTGATCAAATTCAGGGATGGCGACTCCGCCACCTCCCTGGGCAGCTGATTCCAGTAACTGAGAATATCATGCCTATGTTCATACCATGGCAATAGAATGACTAAGATATAGTTAAATCTAATTACAAGTTAAAAAAAGTTCCAATTAGACACACTGTTTAAATAGCTATTTCTAAGAGACAGTGATGCATGCAGGTATTCTTGAATAAAAGGTTAACCTAGTGAGCATGAAGAAGAACGTAAGTTATTTTAAAAGATATTAAAACAGAAATCTGTTATTTGAACATTATAGTAATACAATAAAGAGGGTTCACACTTTTCCATTCTTGTAATATGAATAATCCTGTCACTTTTCTAAATCTTTTTTATAATTTGTATATTTTCTTAGTCATTTGTCTTATACAAGGAAAACGACCAGGGACGACTCTTCCACCTTCACATTGANTCCTCTAATACTCCTCCTTAGAGTAAATAATAGCAGCAGTGTTTATATATATATCTCAGTACCTAAAAACTCTATAGTTTAACAGCAAATAATTTCCACTGTTAGCTTTCATAAAAATTTGACTAAGTCCATCCATTTTGACAAAAGGCATGAGCCTCAGGCTTTTTTTTTTATTATTTTTGCTAGTTTCTCAATTTTTTAAAAAAAAGTGCTTTAGCTGTTTCATTTATACATTGGAAAAAATGTATTTGCTAACGCTAAAAGGAATTCTGACATTTTCACTGAATAGCTATCTTGCCCAAGTGTTTTAGAATGGGATATAAGAATTTGCGAAAAGCCTTGCTTTTTAAATGTGCACAAAAATACACCTACATTTCGTCAAAGTATAAACTCCAAAAAAATCTCTAGTTATGTGTTAGATCATTTGTTCCCAAGCCACGTGCTTCACTCACTTCACCCTCTACCTTTCTAAACTTGCACACTGCCAATTCAGGCACGCTGTAGCCCTTTCGTGAAGCTTTCTTGATGCTGAGGGAATCTGTGCTGAGGAACTCTAATAAGATGCTGAAAGCTCTTGGCACCCAGGGAGAATGAGGGAGGGGTGTGTATGTATGTGTGTATGGCGTGAGTGCAGTCATACGAAAAAGACTGAAGCAGAAAACCTGGTTAAAATGCCCTCAAAGTATCACAAATGTTGTGTACAGACACAGGTCACAAAGACAGAAGGCTTGCTTATGTTATTTATTTTTCCGAACCTCTTCAGATGGCAAGGATCTATAGGTGGCTGGTTGTGTAGTTACACTTATTTCTTTTTAAAATAGAGTATGAGGCCACAAAGATGAAGAGAAGCACATTGTGCATTCTCTGCCTTGATTTAGTAAGGCTTTTGATTATACTTTATAAGGAATTTTGATTGTGAAGTCCATGCAAAATTGTCATAGCATGGGTTCAAAAGGAGCTGGCCCCTACTCTGAACATAGGTTTAAAAAAATAGCCTTTTTTTCATTACAGAAGTATGACACATAATATAATGAAATATTTGGCATTTCACTTCAGAAAGGAAAAATGGATCACCTAGTCTATAAAGAAGCACATAGGACAGAATAACAGTTAGTATACATCTGATCAAGAGGCACTGAACAAGCTGCAGTGGTTTAGTCAAGAGAAGAATAAGAAAGACATAGTAATAGTCCTCAAATATGTAAGCAATTACGTATTTGAGAGGGAAGCCAATCGTTCTCCCTCTCCACAGCAGTCAGGGAAAGTAGCAGTAACCTCAAGTCACAAGAAAACCACATGAGTTTGATTGGAAAAAAACTTTAAAAAGTTAGAAAAAACTTCCTAATAGAGTACATAGTAACATTTTTTTAAGGCTCTGTTTTTTCTTATTTAGAAAGGGTTAAAAAAGTAGCTGTCAGAATAACACAGTAATCCTAACTTGTGGATGAGGAACCATCCTCTCAGCCCTCTGCTATGAAAGCCATGCCAGGAGATACTGCAGTTCTGTTAGGAGGCTTGAGGCTCTTCCGCTTATATGTGCTGGCAGTGGCTCACACCTCAGCATCCTTCAAGAGTGTTTCCATCCAGCTCCTCTGAGTTTGCAGGTTCTTCTGGAGCCAACTGCAAGAGAGCTGATTAAATGCGATAGGATGTGCAATATGATATCTGCAATTAAAGCTGAAGAAGCCATTTATGTTCTGGTTCTTCCGAACTGATTAGCGCTGCAGTCTACAAGAAAATAACAGTAATGGCAAATGAAAGGAATTCCAGTAATAACGGAATAAATAAGAGTTAACGCAGCATTATATTAACTGCAATATGAAAAATATCAGCTATTTATGATTTACATTCTCAGTAATTTCCCTATCAACTTTTCTAATTTTTGAAAAAACATTCCTGAGTTAAGTCCACAAATTCCTTGGATTCAGTTCAACGCACCGAGATCCCATCTTCTAGTTTTCTTTTACCTTGCACATTAAGCTAAAACCAGTTTATTATTTTTAAATTGCCTTCAACAGATGACTCGCAAAACTTCTCCACTCTCTGGTACTCAAAACCATACAAAAATACATTAGTCAATATGATTTGAAGAAATACAAAAGACTGGAGAAACCAGAGGAACCCATCCCTGCAGATTTGCTCACATGGTGCTTTTAAGGGCTTGATACAAGCAAAGTCATTCCTGCAGATGCCCTAGTTTTTACAATAGTTCCATTAGGATTCACAGCCTTGGAGCTTTATCTCAGCAACAAAAACTGTGCTAGAGGCTTTAACTCTTTTAGAAGGAAGCTGTGGACCAATCTCTCAGAGGAACTTGAAGACATGACAGAAATTAAGGGTCTAGAGGGGTTTGTTCTTTCTCCAATTTCTTGTGTGCTTCTACAGCTGAGGGTCAGCCAGTTTTTTGTGTTTGCTTAACTTACTAGTTCCCTTCTACTTTCAACGACAAATGAGTTTGCTGCTAAACTCTGTGATAAACTAATCCATAATCATCCAAAATTTCATACTATGTTTCACATGAGGATTTAATGGTTCAACATGTGAAGCAGTCAAATAATCCCTGGATTTAAGAACCCCTAAGTACTTATCTACAAAAGCAACACTAATGGCTTCAAAGCTGTTTGTGCAGACTTTTAATATGTATTAATATGGTCATATGCATTTCAAAACGTGTCTAAATACTGCTATGATAATGAACACATAACAAAAGTAGACAAAATGTATATAGAGCTGAGGCCAGGAATAATTGTGATTTATCTAGTGATGGAAGAAAAAACTTCTCAAGGGTATGAAGAGTAAGCTCAATTAAAGGAGATCAATTCAAATCTGTAGAAGGAGAACAAAAGCAGTGAATCATATTGAAATAACTCTTAAAATTTTAAATGAACATTTAAGATGACATGATATTACCCATTACTTATGGGCAGGTATGTGAAGATAAGGATTCAAGATCAGAAAAACTAAACTAGGTTTCTTGGCATGTCTGTCACTGGCTTGATAGACAGTCTCTGATGAATGAAGACATATTATAGACCTCCACCTAAAAACTGATTCAAAGTCTCCACACACTAAAACGTATTTATAAGGAAAAATAAAGGTCATCGTGAATTTAACTGTGTGCTCAAAGAAGTAAGGATTAAACCTTCACTCATCCTATACTGTTCTTCTCTGTGTATATGAGGGCTTAGCTCATTTTTTGAAAACCAGCCACAAATCAAGTAGATAGCACTAGTGAAATACTACAGTCCTACTCCCGCATTCATGTAACGTCTTTTTTGTTGTTTAAAGCACATATACTTAAAGCTGTCAATTTTGCCTTCAGAAATTATGATTAAGGTTATCTTAACAGACAATGTTTCAATTTAGTTCTGACTGGAACTAGTAATCTTCAAATTTAGATATACAGTAAGTGATTTATCATAAGACAATTTAGAATCTAAGTGCCATACAGGAGGAAGGCAATCTGCAATGTCCTTTATAAAATATTTAGTGGTAAAACCTGTAAAGATGACTAGCAACCTGGTTCACATTCAGGGAAAAAAACCCAACCAAAAGAAAACAAAACAGAGAAAATTGCTGGGTTTTTTTCATTCATCCATCTCCCCACAAGTGTTATTGCTTGTACTGTCCTTTGTAATTGCATTAAAAGCTAAACCAGCAATTTTAGAAATGGATTATTATTGGTCTGCGTAAAGCTTAAATCACCCTGCACTAAGATAAAATAGTTTAATGCATAAGTCTGCCTTTGCAAACAAGTGAAAACAGTTGCATCACCTTCCAAACTCTCTATTCACACCTTTCTGTCCCGCCCCTCTGCTGCGAGCTCCTTACCCCGCTGCCAAGACTGAAGCACAGCAGCACTAAACCAGTTCACTGCAAAACCTGATTTTGCTGTCCCAATGAAACCACTTGGCTGTGCAATGAAGCAGCCATAGCAATGCAAACACGCTCCTGTTTTTGTTTTTCCTCCAGAGATTTTAACCTACAGCAGTTATTTTACCTTCCCCCAAAGCAAGGCTATCCATAAGGCATCAATCTGATACACATTCCTGTACCTTTTGGCCATGAATCAGTTGATGGCACAGACCAAGGCAATAAATGTCTTCTGAAAAACACACGTGTGCAAAATTTATGTGTCCATTTGCGATTGACTTCTACAGTATCAGAGCTTTCAATGCAGTGAAAATACTGAGGCCTGTAACACTAAAGATAATGTTGGAATGTAGCACTCAAAAAAACCCCAACCAAACAAAAGTGTTGTCACACAGAGGCAAGCTATTGTGGCAAAATCTGAGTAGACAGAAAACCATGGTCTCCCATTAGAAATTGGCTGCATTTTTCTGGACCACTTAGACTACTCAATCAACAAGACAGATTCCACATAATGTTTTACAAAAAAGGAGTATTTACATGCTCCAGAAAGTGACGAGCTTTCACAGCTTAAGTTCTGCTCATTTTCAGAGAATTTCTGCGAGTCAAAAGTGAAGTGCCAGATCCTGGTTATGTCTGGAATCCAGTACCACTGTCATTCTGCTCAGTCAAATGCACACTAAAGGCATGAAAATGTTAGTACGTGAGTGTGCAGTCAGGAAAGGACTAGGAAAAGGAATTAAAAATCTGAGGAAGTCTCAGCAAACAGCTGTCTTCAGATATTAGCACAAGGGTAAATATGATATTATAATGTGGTGTTCATCGGGAGAAAACACAATCACAAGTGAAACCAACACAGAGCTGTTTAAGTAAACATTTCTCACTGCTCATAAATTTCCAGGTTCAGTGAGTTCTAGTATTATTATTTTTGTTTCATCACTGCTAAGGTGATAGGAGAAGAACAGGCCCGGAGGATTATTAGGAAAGGAGAAGCGCCCAGGTTAAATGTGAAAGGCTGGATACATCCTTTTATCCCATTTACTCTTGGACATCTCCATTTCCCCATGGAAAGGAAATACATTCTGGATGGCTTTTAAAATCAATTATGTATGCATTCTCCAAGTTCTCTTGTTCGGAAGGCAGGTCAGTGCCCATGCTTTTGAGAAAGACAATGGGAGCTGGTGCTTGGAGCTCTGCCAGCCTATCTTTGAAGTCTGTTCTTACTCACATAAAAGTTATTATCACCCCTGAGGAGACTTTTCCTTTACTCTGACTTATAGGTGCTGTTACTGAACTCATTCTCATGTATTTTCCTATCACTTAGAGTGAAGTGGTTCTGTTCAGATTCCTTAGTACCTGTACAAATGATTACACTTGCCTTCCTATATAACTCTTCCGTGTGCTGAGATTTAAAGCAGTGACAGACTGCTGCCTGAGGTCTGGAAAGGAATACTTTGTATGCTAAGCACACTTCTAAGTAAAGTAAGATACATCTGTTTCAGATGTGGCATTAGGCAGTGCTCAGAACTAAATCATTGACAGTTCCAACTTTGCTGGTACATTGTTTTTGCAAAAAAATTGAATGAAATATGTCATGGATGGGATGTGTAATGAGGTATTATAAATGGCTCCTATTAATATTATCTGGTTAGAGGATACAATGTTTCTTCCACATTTCATTAAATATCATTTAGATTGGCATGAGAATTTTAAAAGAAATGTATTTTCATGACTGCAACCTGCATTTAGCATCTTATACACCACATACATATTGCTCTCCTTGTGTTTTCAACCTAGGATAAGCCTCAGCCATCTCTTAATTTTGTTTTAAATAGGTCCTCTAATCCAGTCAGAAAGCCCCTTGAATTGTGTTGTGGGGTGGGAAGGGAAACTGATAAAAAACACTGTTGATACTACCCATGTTTTGAAAGCCATTTATAATGGTGACTAGATAACCTGGATTTCCATCGGTGAATCAGGAGACCAGAACACCAGCCAGACACTCCTGAGCTCTGCACTGGGCACAGTGGTGAATTTGCTGGGCATGTTGCAAGGAATACAAAGAGGCAGACAGCTTCGGTGTCTGGATAAGGTCCCAACACTTAGAAGAAATCCACTGCAAGCAAGAACTTACCACCTTTTGTTCATGATTTTGAATTCTACAGATTGCCTGTTATAATTTCAAATGTTCCATGTAAGGTAATACTCTGATAACAGCTCATGTGAAGACCCCTTGCCAAGAAGGAAGGAAAAGCTGAAGAACTGCAGCGGTGACTTTAAAATACTGTGAAGCACTGGAGAAATATAGAAGCTTGCTCATATGTTTCTAAGGAACAGACACATTCTGTCACATCCAGCACACAGAAAATAGCCATGATTTCTGCAGCTTTAGCATAGCATCTCTCGCTTTGAAATTCCTTCTCTGCATGCAGGGAGCTGTGACAATCATCCAGACCGTAAAATAATAAACCAAGAGACAAACAGAGCACCACACAGCACCCTTCTCTGAGTCAGAGACTAACACCCACAATACAGTCCTCTGCATGACAGAATCATTACTGTTTGACTTTGCAAGCATGAAGACCAGAGGGATATCAGTCTACTAACGTGGGGTTTTTTTAATAGACTATTATGTTTGGACACTGGATTGCTGATATTTATGTACCACTGGCATTCCTGAATGCTCAAAATCATTACTAGTTTTACAGCTTCTGGAAAAAAGTTATAATATTTGGCCATGCAGGAAAATAAGTCTCTAACGTAAGTGCAATCCTTATCTTAATTCCTGCAGTCAGAAGAAAAATGTCTTCTAAATTCTAGGTACATGTGCACTAAGTGATTTAATTTCTTTTACCTAAGACTTTACTGTGGTCTTGATATCAGTTTTATAAGTTGAAAAGTTTCCCATGAAAACTGAAAAATAATTAAAAAAAAAATGAAGCCCACCATAGAAATATACTGAGACATACATGTTATTCCATTATTTTTCACTTTAAGGGCCTGTGAAGTTGCATTATAATGGGGCAAACTACAAATACATGATAAATCAAAATAGCTGTCTACACACTTAAAATATCCTTCTTCCATTCTGGGTAGAAAAGAAAACAATGTTACTTCAAAAGGTGGAATGCGAAGGAGGTGTGTGCAGAGGGCACCGAGAAAGCCCTTGCACCTTGTGGCATTTGAACCGTTAAGACTCAAGTATCTCTGGGCAGAGACCAATCCAGAAAAGCTATTAGCCAGGGAGGTGATTAGTATGTCTGTCCTTTCCCACTATGAAGGTACCATTTCAAAAGACTGAAATCACATAGTCTAAGGCAGTATAACAGAGCAAGTTCCTGATTTAGGTGAGGTCAAGCCCCAGAGTACGGTATAACCAAAGGAACCCATTCTCAAAACACTTCGTAAACGTGCCACCAAGCCAAAGCGGAACACGGCCCAGTCAGCACCTGTGCCATCACCCATCACAAGTGCTGCATTAAGTAGGGTGTTTCCAAGTATGCTGTCAGAAAATTAATTTCCCATAAAACAGGGGGAGGTGGGTGAGGATTTTGCCCAGCACAAGTCAGGGCTATGATTCACCATGCAGATAGAGACAGACCTCTACTGGAAACATGAATACCTTCTCTTGGTAGCATAAGGCATATCCCAAAACATTAAGAACTGCTTCATTCCAAATGCAGAAATATTTACTGTTTTGACTTTTGTTGTATAGATTTTCATTATCTCAGTCTGTAACCAAAAAGGCAGCATTTTGTTCACTTTATTTCATGTGTTATAGACTTTTTAAATGCTGTCTTGTTGCCTTTAAACCCTATTGACCATTGGTATTACATTAGCGGCCAGATTGGCCATTTGCATTTTACACCAGAATCTTATTTTCATTGGTCTTTGCTACCCTTTTAATGCAGTTCGTGTGGGTTTCAGTGCTGCTGCTATGGTTCCCTTTCACTCTAATGGAGTTTTCATCCAGAGGAATTTGCTTTGCATTACTGGAGTTGTGACCAGCAGGAAGATTTCAAACAATTCCAACTTTTATTAATACTTTCCCAAATAAGTTTAATATTTTAGTTAAGTTGGTCAGCAGATAACTTCAAGCTTTCAATGCTCATTTTACAAGGTTTTAATAGCTTGTTGATGCTATTTTCTGCTTGCACAAAATCACTGTCTTTAGTATCTAGGTGAATGGTATTATCATGGACATTTTTCAGCTCTCAAGAGGAAGTCTAAAATTATATTTATCTGTTACTAGTTAAGAAATAAAAATTACTTTAAGGTCCTATTTCTACGATAAGATGTGACCAAGAAGGGAGTAGCAAACTGTATGTATTCCAGGTACTCATCATATTTTTCTTCACATAATAAGAGGAATACTGCTTAGATCCTTTCCTACCTGCTTCTATCATGTTTCCTGCCTGCATCTAGCAGATAGGATAAAAGCAAAACTGTTATTGATGATTTCTTGAGATGTGCCATCAGTGATCCATTTAAGTATTTGGCAGTTTAATTTCTAAAGGTTTCAGATCCTCTGGTTCTGAATCATTTATCTCTGGAGATTGTGTATGGTGTCAAAGATACCATTCATCTGTTTAGATTATAATTAAAGTAACAATTATGCTTCAGTAAATTACTGAGTTATTTCTATTAGTATCCAACTTTTCTGACTAACAAAAAATAAAAAATGTACCAGATTAAGTTGCAATACCTGGTTACATGCATAATTAGCACTGATTCCCCAGAAGGAGGTCCATTAGATCGCAGTGTGTATTCACTGGCAGGTGGCTGAAACTACTACCACATATGCAGCACCTACACTGTAGATAAATAACCAAGTTGAGTCTTGAGGGAATTCAATTCAACTTAAGAGCTCTGTATATTGGCAGATTGTTTTTCAGCTGCTATGGTGATAGTTTTTTCTCTGTCACAGGGTTATCTGAAATGCTTAGGTTACATTTCTGAGTATTAAAAATTTTGTGAGGAGGAAGTACATGCATTTTACTGCTTCTTTAAAAATGCTGCCTGTAAGGTTAATATCAAGGATCTGAAGTCTTAACGCGACCTTAACATCTGGCAATACTAACGGCTACATCAATTAACTATCTCATGAAAACATTTTTTTTCTCCTAACTAATGTCTGTAATTAAAAAAGGCATCTTTTTTCGTAGTCACCTCGTTACTAAAACACACAGTACACAAAAATAGTGTTAGAAAAGCTTACTGTGTGGACAAGTTCTCTGAAGAAGCCTCAACCAGACAAGACTTCCACTTTCCTGAACCAAAGATGAGGATGTCCTCCATTCAGTAGGGGTAATGCTACTACTCTTATTCTGCATGAACTGCTTTGAAAAATCTGGGAGCAGAAATTCCTGCTAAATACAACTAAATGCACTCTACTCATGTTCCCTGGGATAGACTGTAGCTCCATCTGAGCCAAGAACAAAATCAAGATTGTTCTAAATCTTTACAGGATGAAGCAAGCCCAGAAGCCGTTCTAAGACCATGATTTTTTTAACATCCTTGTAAAACAGATTTACTTTTCACTGGAAAATCTAGTGTAACTTCCAAGTTTTTCATAATGCAAGCTTTCTAACATATTTGTTGCATAAAGTCAACATTGGTGACAGAGTCAAACCCAAGTATTGCAGAACACTATTTGGAAAAAGAGCTGCACACATTTCTATCCTAAATGCTTTGGATACAACACAGAAATGGATGGCTTCAGTCAGACAGACACAAAAGCTGACCAAGAGACAGACAGTATGTTGATAACAGACTCAGAAGTATCAATGAGTTGTGATACCCAGAAGAACTGAAGATTTTCCTTAAGCCCAGCTGCCAGTTTGCCCCTATAAAAGTGAAATTTGGTTTTTGTACTCACGCATTTGTTTGCACATGCTTAAACAAACCAAGATGTGACTTGTTCTTCATAGGCAGTATATGAACTGCCAACACATGACAAATAAGGATTTCATCACTGTGCAATTATTGTTTGCTTGAAGAACTTGCCTGCAGATCACTACAATTAGTGATGCTTGAAGAACCAAGTGATATTTTTCTTTACCAGCTGTAGTGTAGCTCCCTATTAGCTTTCAGTGACTGATGAGATTTAGCATGTGACAAAGGCTGCTTAGAGCAAGATACACCGAAAAGCCTGTTAATTAGACAGCTTTATTTAGCCTCCTTCAGCAACCTTTGTACCAAACTCAAGTCAGCTACCTGAACATTAGGCCCACATTAGACAGCACAATGTGCCCCGAGACAAGCTGTGGAGGTGTACAGAGCTATTTTTAAAATCTGTAATTTTATAATTTTCCTAAATTACAGGGGAAAAGTTGAGAACATTATTAAAGCACTTAAAAACTCTAAAGGTTAAATATATGAAAAAAGCGCTTACCAGTGCTCTCTCAAAGCCTATGATTCAAAAAGAAAATGACATCCTTTCAGAAAATACAATTAAACAAAATGTACAGAACTATGCAGCTCTTCTATATTCATCTTTGTACCTTATTTAGATTTCACTATTACTGTAAGATATTTTTTTTCCATGAATAATGTCTTTTAACCGATCAAGAGTAAAGTCTTTTATTAATGTTTAATTTCATAAAATTACAGAATTGCTCATGTACAATACAATTTTTATTTCTCCTTTTCAAACCCTAATGCAAATCTTAAACCATTATTTTGTCACTTCTCGTAATACCCACTGTGTCTCCTCTCAAAAAAAATTTGGCACATCCTTCTAACTGATACTATTCCCTCAGTGCCTGTGGCAGAAAAAGATGGAATTTTCAACAAGGAGAGGCTGCAGAACCGTGTATCCTGCAGGATACCTGCCTTAGTACACATACATACACCCTCGCATGTGAGAAATTAGAGTGACAAAAAGGTTTGTCTTGAAAATGCGTGTCCCGTGAACACACAAAAGGTAAGAATCCAGCTCCATAGACTGATCTTATTTTTGTAGTATATCTATTTTGAACACAGAGAAGTATCTGCTGAACCTATCATGCACATTACTCTACCTTTTAAAAGTAAGATAGAGATTTTAGGGTTTTTCTTAGAAAACATAATAGTTTAATATCCCACTTAGCACAGGCCATATCAGCCTTAAGTTAATTCTTAAGTGTGTAAGTTAATTCTACCCATCCTTGGTAGCAAGGAAGCTGTACAGCAAGAAGCTACGGCACACTCTGGAACACTAGAGGTGGTAGTCACACTGGTCTACAGAGAGATCAGTCTGGTTTTAAGTATGTGTTACTACCACAAGCTCAGCTATTCTAGATAGGACTGAAAATGTCTCATAAAACATGTTTTCCACAATCACTACAGGCTGAAGAGGATTAGCTTCACTGATTTTGCTGTACATAAAATAAAATTATGGCCACTGCAAAGTATAAGTTTAAAGTAAGTGTCCAGTTTCTCTTATTAAACATCATGTTTAAATAACAAATTGTTTCACTACCTAATTTAAAATACCTGGAGAACTTGCAGTTATTTTTTTGCAACTTGGAGGTAGGAGTACCATCAAATTAATCAGAGATTGATTCTTCAATTAGATTGTGGGATCTCACAAGAACCGGTATCACAGACTGTGTTTAATCATCTTATTAATTCAGAATCATAAAGCAACTGGGGACCAGGAAAGCACTTCAATTTTTGTCTTAATATATTTTCAGAGTTCTGTGTCTTTAGCATCATACAAAAAATAATTTAACAGTGCAGGACCATGGTTACTTCATGGTCTGAAGCCTGTGGACAGTGAAGACATTAGAAAGCCCATGAAAATACATTTGACTCCAGAAAGAGTCCAAAAATAAAAGTTTATATTCCCCTATTTGCCTCGCAATTTTTATATTAATCATATTTTTATAGAATATATTGCTGTCACATCAAACAGAGTTAGTTTATAACAAGAAGAGAGCACGGCAAAACAACTAGAATGTAACACCATGCCAAATGCCCAAGAAAATACTTTTTTTTTTTCCCTGTGGCTATACAATTATTTAACATTAAAAGTAAAAATTACTAACGGTTCATGCTACTATACTGTTTTCTATTAGTTAGAATATTCAATAACAGAGAATGCATTAATTTACAAAAGGTGAAGAAGATTATATGCCATTTAACACAAGAAAGAGAGGTTGCCGGTGGGGAACATCCTGGAGTACAATATTCACAGATATTAAATTTGAATATGCAACTAAAAACAGTTTCTGGGTATTGCTCAAGAGCAGCTCTCAGCAGAAACTGAGAAACTGCAGCTGGAGCTACATAAAATTCAATAGAAAGTATTCTTAATGCAAAACATACTTTGTTCATATCTTAAGTCAATACTTTTATTAACCGACAACTGCTTGATTTCATACAGGCAACCTGAAGAAGTTTAACCTAACTTTTCTCACAGCATTTATCACAATAACTACTACAGTGGAATGTACATAGCATCAATTTAACAGCACATAGTCTCATGCATTATTTGAGAAGACTATTCATGTGCTCAGGGTTAAGAGTCATTCAAGAGGTATTCAATATTGTGTAAATTTTGTTCATTAACATCAAACTTTCTCATAATAAAAAAAAGTTAGTGTGCAGAACTTCATACTATCACAGTGTAGAACTGTAACTATTTCCTACCACAGTGGAATAAGAGTTACCAAATACCAAGAAGCCCCTGATTAATCTAAAATCAGTTAAATCAATTAGACTATCTGAAAGAGAAGGTAGCGGACCCTGTTTAACAGAGGTTATTAATCTCACAACAATTTCTTAATTTACATTTGACATTTGAAGCTTTTATTTCAGATTTACAAAAACTTTTTACATCCTTAGAAGCTTGTTTAGCTTTTCTAATTATGGTAGCTAATAAGAGACATTGTCTCTACCACTGCAAAACTTGCCTCACTTTTGCACTTAGAGCTGACTTTAGAGTTATTAATATTATTCTGTGTAACTAAATACAGAAGAGTTATATCCAACACAAAATCAGAGTCTAAGTTAAATCATTGGAAAGCTATTCGATAGGCAGTTATTGGCCTTTTTACAATTACTACTACTGTTTTAGGATTTGGAATCCATTTTAAAAAATCACAATATGAATCAAGATATGAAGAAGTGAGAAAATGATGCTGACTCTGGAAAATATTGATTAAACAGGAGAATACCACCTAATGAACACATATATTATGGTTTTAATATAGAGTAGATGGATCAACCATACTTGGACTTGAGAAATCAGGATGCTTTGTTGAGAGCAGGCCCTTTAAGAGGGAGTTACTGAAAGGGCACATATGCAAAGTAAGTGGAAGTAAGCGAAACGAAGTATAGTGAAGGCGAAACAAAGTGTGGGAAACAGCAAATGACACAAATGTTGTAGCCAATCATGGGGCAACTTTAAGCCTGTGGAAAGTGTGTGGAAAGCTCGTGGACAATACCCCTCTCCCTATCCGAAATGTAGTGCTTAGCGAATGAGGACCTGTAACTGTAGAACGATTGTGGGTGCACTTCCTGAGATGTGTGCTTCCTGCATGTGTGCTTCCTGGGAGTGCTCCCTGGTGCTTCCTGGGTGCGCTTCCGGATTCGGGTGCTGCTGGAATGGCGTCCTGATTGATGGCGTCGGGCTCGACTGCTCCTGGCCGCGGCATTTATGGTGACCCCGACGTGATAACCCTGACGTGATTTACTGCTACGGAGATGAGCGGTTCCAGGCAGACGAGAGAAGGAGCAGTCGCAACCCGGCGCCCGAGAGAAGCGGCGACCCGACCCCGGGAGAGGCGGCGACCCCGGGGAGAGGCGGCGACCCTACGTCCGAGAGAGGCGGTAACCCCACGTCCGAGAGAGGCGGTAACCCTACGTCTGAGAGAGGCGGTAACCCTGCGCCCGAGAGGCGTTAACCCCGCGCCCGAGAGAGGCGGTAACCCCATGTCCGAGAGAGGCGGTGTAACCACGTCCGAGAGAGGCGGTAACCCTACGTCCGAGAGAGGCGGTAACCCCACGTCCGAGAGAGGCGGAAACCCTGCGCCCGAGAGAGGCGGCATCCCGGCGCCCAAGAGAGGCGGTACGCCCGAGAGAGGCGGTGATGCGTAGCTACGGCTGGCCAGTGAGCCAGGCAGACTGAGGTCTGGTAATCGGGATGGGAGAGGCGGTAACCCTACGTCCGAGAGAGGCGGTAACCCTGTGCCCGAGAGAGGCAGTACGCCCGAGAGAGGCGCTAGAAGACGAGTGCGACACGTTTTTGGCAAAGACCCAGCAACCATCTATTGTACAGGACAGGCCATTGTTGAACACCGTCATCAAGATGTGAAGCGTCTTTTGTCAACTTTGAAAAAAGAGGGGGAACTTTCCCCTCTCGTACTTTTATGAAAGCCTGTTGTGTGTTAAATTAGAAGAATCCTGTCGGGCCTACAGAGCACGTTCCAATGGAGCTTCATCTGGCAGACAACCCAAAAGACTTTACTGCAAAGTGGATACGACCTTGGATCAAGCAACAGAAGACAGAAGACATCACAGGAGCCGACAGCGCCTTGAACCCCTGTGTAGAAGCCTAGAGCGCCTTCTTGCACTGCCATTGGGAATCTTTGATAATAGTGATCCTGCCAGAATAGACTTTGGGGTAATTCGCGTGGGATGGCGCGCTTTGATTGCAGCAAAGCGGTGGCAGATCACTGACCTAACCTGTGGCTGCGATGGAAAGACTCTGTCTTTGTTGACTGTCCGGTGCGGCGGGGGTGTGCTTCCTGGGAGTGCTCCCTGGGGCTTCCCGACTGTGTGTGCTTCCTGAGAGAAGTGCCTCCTAGGTGCGCTTCCTGTTTCGGGTGCTGGCTGGAATGGCGGATTGATGGCTTCCTGATTGATGGCGTCGGGCTCGACTGCTCCTGGCCGCGGCAATGCTTCAGTCCTTAGGATTTGCTTACCTAAAGTCTGTTCAATTTTGCTCCGTTTATTGGATTTTTTTTCTGCATTCTGATCCGGACACGATGACCAATAAAGAACTCTACTTCCAATCTATACACTTCTAACCATCACAGCTTGCACATTCTTATTATGCCAGCTATCTCTAATAAGGGGTCATTCTGAAGACGACACAATGAGGCCAGTTGCTATCAGGACTCTAAACCACTTCTCATGGTCCACTCTTTTGTTCATCCCATCATATAGGCAAATCATTACACCAGACTACCAAAATCTGCCTTTCTATCATAGCTTGCTAAGACAACAAAATGGGTCCCAACTTTTTATTCAGTGCTATGGAAAAGCTTTATAGCTAGATTTATATATTGCTTATGCCCCCAGCTAGGGAGAATACCAATAGTTTTTGCTGACATCAGACATAAAAATTAGTACCTTGATTAAAGATAACGGGGCAGCTCAACACCTCTAAAAGTTAAGTATCTTTTGTTAGAAGTATTTTCACAAAAACTTATCTAAAACATTAAACTAGATTTATATTTACACACATGCAAAACTTACCAGGTATTTGAGGGTCACTTGAAAAAAACCTCTTGTTTTTCTACTGGTTATAACATATTGTTTATAAATAGATATGTAAAGAACAGTAATGAATATGAAACTAGCATATGTAGAAAGATCATGAAGATCGTAAAGAAAATAGGAGGAACTGAAACAGAACTTCTAAATAAATTGTATGGGCTGATTTCTTTTGAAAGAAACATATCCCCAAACAGAGAAAAAAAACTGAAAATGGACAAAGGCTCTTTTCAAGTGCACTTCGACAAAATGATACATTAATTCTAAAGACAGCAATATTCATCTGACAACCATTGCTAAGCATCAGCATACAAAACAATGACAGACCATGATTTGCAAAACCTGAAAATTATTTTCTAATAAATCATATTTATAGATGTCTCCTTTCAATTCAAGAGCTATGCAGAACCCTTTAAACATAGGAAAACAAGTGTCTTCCAAATAAAATGGAAAGTCGCCTTTGAATATATTTTTTTCACAGCTAGAAGGTCTTTCTGATTATTTGTTATGACAGAGTCCTGGCTAGGCTGCCAAGAACATAGCTACGGACCTTCCTGCTTTTCCTGTCCTCCCACCCACAGGAGCAGCAGGCTGCCTTTTCAACAGCCCCAAGCATCCTATTCTGATCAGGCCGAGTGAGGTTACGTGCCATTCACAGGGGACAGAACCATTTTTAGGGAGGAAGGCAAAAGGAAGACCTAGGAGAAGGTAATTGCAGAGCTGGGTCTTTGCATGAACAAATGTGTTTCCAAGGCTGTCTAAAGTACCACGTGGGAACCTCCAACCCTGGGGCTGCCCAGGACACCAGTGAAGTAAAAGTAGTTTAAAGATGACGGTTAATTTGCACACTCTGCTTTGGTATTAGGAGAAAGTGAAATGCTTTGGGTATTAGGAAAGAGCGTAAAACTTCTTGGTTTGTATCATAAGCTCTAACACCTAGAAAACTGCTGCCCCCAGAGAGAAGCAGGCAGGGAAGTGCATCCAAGTCTCACTAGAAGAAAAGAAATTTAGAATAGGATAGACTACAGAACTGGATAATTTCATTTGGAAGGGAGCTACAATGATCATCTAATCCAACAGACTGACAATTTAGGGCTGACCAAAAGTTAAAGAATCTTATTAAGGGCATTTCCAAATGCCTCCTAAACACTGACAGACCAGGGGTATTGACCACCTCTCTAGAAAGCCCATGACAGTGTTCGACCACCCTCTTGGTAAAGAAATCCATCATCCCCTTGTTTTAACCTGAAAAATTTAAGCTGGACCTCTTTGAAGTATCAAATAAAACATTTAACATTACACTTAGAAAATTTTATAATCACCACTAATTCTGAATATTTCTCTTACATAAAAAAAAAACACCACCTTGGAGAAAGGTATAGAGGAGTCCTGCTACCTAGTGTGCTTTAGGCATTGCATAAAGATTCATTATTGGGGTAAGGCATAGCTTCACTTTTAAGAAAATGAAACCTTTCCCTCTACGCAAGAAAACTTTGTACTATTTCAATACAAGGAAGTTTATGTGGAAGCAAAAAGCCTAGGTGGGGACAAAGCAATCAGGATATCAGGTTACAGAAAGGTAGGATTTTATTTTTTTTTCATATGCATAAGTATAAAAATGGAACTCCTTAGGTGAGGAATGCTAATTTTTGTATTTTAGAAGTAACATATAAAGACGATTTCACCAGGAAGGAGTACATATGAGTTTAGGCACCTTTACAAAATTGTTTAGTGTTTCTGATAATGAAATTATTATACAAGAAAGCAGTTCCCTCTCATAAACAAATTAAAAGCCTTAATTGGCTTAAAATTTTCTTTCATTTTGACACACATTGTCCAGAACTAATATTTTGACCCATACTCATAAAATTTGGCAAGAGCACGAGGAAATATGAGACAACAAATCCTTTTTTATATTTATTTGCTGTAATAAAAACAGGCTATAAACTAGCAGAAACAAAATCCTCTATGCCTGAAATGGTATTAATGACTGGCTAAACACAAATGGAAAACAACTTCTCCAAACATGGTAAAAATTTGGCTCTATTTTCAAATGGGAAAGAAAGTGAAGCAAATATATAATGATGATTTCACAGCTTGAATTGTAAGAGAGTTTCAATGACTTTATACCGCCTGAATTCCATTCAAGGAGTTCCATTTTTATACTTATGTGTATGAAAAAAAAATAAATCCTACCTTTCTGTAACCTGATATCCTGATTGCTTTGTCCCCACCTAGGCTTTTTGCTTCCACATAAACTTCCTTGTATTGAAATAATACAAAGTTTTCCTGTGTAGAGGGAAAGGTTTAATTTTCTTAAAAGTGAAGATATGCCTTACCCCAATAATCAATCTTTATGCAACAAAAGGAGGGTGAGGGAAAATCTTCCTCCGTTATTGGATGCAGAGGGAAAAATAGTTAAAAATGATAAGGAAAAGGCTGAGGTGCTCAATGCATACTTTGCCTCAGTCTTTAACAATGGAACCGGCTGATCCCTGGAGACTTGGCCGCAGGAGCAGGGACACAGGGAAGGGAACCAGAATGAGGACATCACAATCAACGAGGAAGTGATCAGTGACCTGCTATGCCGCCTGGATGCACATGAGTCTATGGGACCAGATGGGTTACACCCAAGAGTGCTGAAAGAGATGGCAGACGTGCTGGCCAAGCCTCTCTCCATCATCTTCCTTAAGTCGTGGCTAACTGGAGAGGTCCCCATGGACTGGAAGATGGCGAATGTAACGCCCATCTATAAGAAGGGCAGAAGGGAAAATCCAGGAAACTATAGACCTGTCAGTCTGACCTCAATACCAGGGAAGATTATGGAACAGATCATCTTGAGTGCTATCACTAGCCATGTAATGAGCAACCAGGGGATCAGGCCTAGTCAGCATGGGTTTATGAAAAGCAGGTCCTGCCTGATGAACCTGATCTCCTTCTACAATAAGATGACCCAATTGTTGGATGGGGGGAAGACAGTGGATATAATATATCTGGACCTTAGCAAAGCATTTGACACTGTCCCCCACCACATT
>VZTM01027466.1:2163-44783 GCA_013400555.1 Jacana jacana
TATTTGGACTTGACAGGTTTGGCTATTGATGCAACAGCTTATCAGAATGGCAAAAGCTTTGGATTTTAGTTAGTCGGAAAAACAGTGCCAGGGGATTGATTTACCTGCCTGGCCAAGGATTCTCATTATTTTCCTCTGTAAAATACCTTACTTATTTGTTGAGGTGTGTCTTCATTACCTGATAGTTACTTGAGGTGATTAGACCCCCTATATATTCCTTCTTTTTTTTTTAACTAGTTTTCCCACTTCTTCACAGGCTCAACAATGAGTCTAGGCTTTTATTTGAAATACAGTGTTAATAACCTTCTAAATGTTAATGCATGCGGTGCTATCTAATCCAGTGTAAGGACAGTTCTAAAATCATCTTTCTTTGACAGATGAGTTATCCCTCCTTGTCTCAGCATAGGTTATATATCACAGCAATATAGATGATGTAAATATGGGTTTGCAAATTCATTCAGTAGCTATGGAAGCAAAAACATCACCAAACATTGTTAGGTGAAATGGCAAAAAAGTTAAGGATTGGTCTGGCAAGAAACAAGAAATTAAAATGTTTTCACCTCCAAATTCCCTGCGTCATATCTGGTAGAGAGGGGTGACTTTGAACACAATACATGGCTAATACTTCCACTGCCATTCAAAGTTCCCAAAAGCCAAAATTTGAGCTTTTTCTTTGCCCAGGAATTACAGACTCTCTGAAACACCTATCAAGGTCTCCAAACTTCATTTCCCCTTGACTCCTACAGATGGTTGTAAAGGCCGAAGTCTGTGGCATGTTGAAAGAAATGTTTGGGGCCAACAAGAAATTCAATTGCAGTTACTCTTCTCTGCACAGGATTGTTAAAATCCCTTTCTGAAAACTACTGAATTCTTTGAATTATGGACCTTTCTGGACATCCTATGGAATTTAAAGTCTGCTTTGCCACAAACTCTTGGGAATAATCCAAAAGCTGGCTACCCTGAAAGGCTGTTACAGTCAAGCAGTTTTAGGTTATTTTTAGGAAGATTTAAGATTTTTTTTCCTTAAAAGAGTAGTTTATTAATACATTTGCTGTGGTTCAGAAGGCAGCGAATGTGTTTATGAAACTGGCTTCACTTGCAATGACTCACTAGTTTCTAACATGTAACAAGAGGAAGAACTTCTGTAAGATCAGTGCCAAATAGCACAATTGCCAAGATGCGCTGATGAGAGCAAGGGTTGGACACAGCACAGGTAGCAGAGGCAAAATGTCTCCCAGTGCAGGACTGCTTTGGGGTCTGTGCATGTGTTATCCTGCCAAGTTCAAATGGCTTCAGAGGAATCCATTATTTCTCTTTGCAAGCCATTCCCTGTGCTCATGGTGTCATGTGGCTAGTGCACCTCAATGCTGTTGAATTTAGGTGAACTGGTCCGCAATTTATCTCACTGGCTTAGTGACACTTCTTGTAGCACACTGTCTACTTCCTCCCTTATTGCATTCACCTTGCATTTCCAAGCACTGGCAAAAACTGGAAAATGAGGATTGGTCATGTATAGAAGAAATGGCCAAAGCAGAAGAGCAGTAGGGGTTTGAGTACTAATGGAACAACTAATTCATAATAATTGTAATTGTCATGGGGAATAAAATTACGCTAATTGCCAATAAAAACACAAGTGATGTCTATAGCTGTTCACCAACATCAGATGATCAGCTCCCAGCTCACCACGACTTCCCAGTGTGCTGCCTGAGACCCAGAGTTTGGACAAACCCAAGCATTCTAAGTATGGTCCACTTTCTGCTCCACTAGGAAGATGGTTATCAGCGTGGGTGCTGGTGTGGCTGTCGCAGCAGTTTCCCCTGCTCTTTCATAGTGTACATCCTCAGTGCTGACCCTCTGCTTCAAGTGCTCTCCTAGTATCAACTTTGTGGTTTTTAATTCCTACCTTTGAACATAAAGCATATGAGAAAAGCATTTTAGTTTCACTTCTGAGCTTAGCAGTTGCATCATGTTGAATACTCAAGTTATTTTTAATTTTTACCAGTCAGCTTTGCAAGATACTCAGAAACAAGGAGATCTTAATCAGCTATAGGTGCCAGTTACAGAAATCAGATCTTTTCAAAGTATATCATTCATCCTTGCATATAACCTATCTCAAATGAGACTGTACTCCAGGTTTGCAAACCAATTTTGGGCTTTCCCTCTGGGATATTCTCTGCCATTTAACCTTTGTTCTCTAGGCAACGTGGAAAAGATGAAGAGGGACTCATTGAGCAGGGAATTACATTAATTATAGAAGCAGTTCACAGTGTTTCCACGGAAGTTTTCTGATGGGAACAGGCTTTTGATGCTCCAGAGGCTTTCAGAGCTTTGTCAGGAACAGAGTGGCATGGGCGGGTGTGGCTGAAATGGGTGTCTAGGCTGAGCCAGGATGTGCTAAAAATAAACATATCATAGCAGTCACTGCAATGACCCTTTCCTGAATTATACAATTAGTCATGTTGCTGCAGATGCATTTGGATCACAAACATAGAGAAGAACTATGATTTTACTAACTGCTGCAGCTCCTTGCAAAGAAGAGCTACCGATTGACCTGGGCTCAGCTTCCCCTCTGGCTGTTTCATATCTGCCCTACCCAAACACAGTCTTTCCTGGGAAACAAAAATAGGCTTGCAAATAGCATGGTAAGGAAAAAGCATTGTAAGCATTACCCAGAGAAGGACATAGTTTTCTCTGTGCTGTCTGGGTGGGGGTGACTTACATCAACACTCCTGGTCTTTCCTGTTGCAGGGGAAGGGGCTCTCCTTCCCTCCTTCTTTTCAGCAATGCACAATATGTAAAAATCTTTCTATATAAAACTGCACCCATTAAAGGCATTTCAAATTGATTTAGCATGACTAACATAAGGGGGGTGGCAGTTTAGTTTTCATACTATAAAATAACCCTTAGTAACTCCTACCTTTTATCTTACACATGGACAGACAAATGTATCGCCATCAAAAGGTGACAATCTGGTGGTTTGAATAGCTTTAAGGGGTTTAATTAAAACCTATTAAAAAGATTTAACAGGTTTAAATAAAGAGAAGCACAGAGCTTGGAGCCTTTGTCCAAGGCAGGCTGGAGTGCTGATGAACATGCTGAGCACATTTATTATTTTATGGAGTGCAAACAATGTGCTCATCCCTCTGTAGTAATAAATGGTAATAAAGATATCCACCAAACTTCATATAAGAGTAAAAAGTGCACTGAGAAAGCTTGTGATTAAAAGCCCTTGATAGGGAGTTTGCATTTCTTCTGAATCAATAAAAGAAATCATGAAACTGGCTGGTAAGTTCCCCAGTTTCTACGCTCACTTGTGCAGAGAGGCAAAGCATGCCATGCTTGGGTTGTTTTTCATACCCAATAAAACATGGAGGCACTTGTCCAACCCTTCTCAGTACCATTTTAATTGAGGGGGAGCCCTCAACAACCTCCAGCCATGCTAGCTGACACCAGTCCTCAGCAGCTGCTTTTTCAGTGTTTCTTGGTGTGGTGGCTCCCCATACTGAAGCTGTTTGCTGGGTGCTCTGAGCAGCCTTTGTGGAAACAGTGCTGTTTGCCTGGGGAATCAGTGATTCCCAGCAGCTGTCTGCTAGTGCTTGGTGTTGGGTTGTGCTAGCCACACACTGGGCAAGCAGGAGGAGCACTGGGGCAGTGCTTGCACCAAAGCTGTGTTTCCTGCCTTTTCCCTCTTGCCTGCTGGAGAAATTGCAGCAGCTCCCTCCCTTTCCTTCCTCTCCTCAGCTCCTGCTGCTGGTTGCCTCCAAGCCAAATACTCTCTGCAGAGCCCAAGTCCCACATTGCCCCGGCTACTGCTGTTCATTCCCAGGCCATACAGGACCAGCCCTGTCACCGTCTCTCTTTCCAGCTATGGGGCTTTGCATTCATGTTATCCCTTCCCTAACATTTTCTCTCTCTTCTCTTTTCAAGTGCTTTTGTTTTCTGCAAGAATGGTGCTGTGCCCTTATGGCCCAGGAGCCTCTCCTTCCTGCCTTGATGTCTTCCCCCATGCTCCTGCCTGTTTCTTCCCACTGTTTTGTAGCACGGTGCCTCTGTCTTGCTACACCAGACTGCAAACCAGGACCAGGAACTACACTGGAGAAGTAGAAAGCTGAACTTAAATGCAAGACCTCAACATGCAGGATTTGTATGTTTTCAGTTTGCTGCTGAAGAGACGCGTGACTGAAAGGAAAGTAACAGCTTGGCAAATGGGAGGTGGTTTCCCACCTCCCTAGGCAGAAGGAGTCACAGGCTTCCAGCTGGTTGGCATCAGGTATCAAAGAACATGGTCTCTCCCTGCCTTATGGTTTTTAGCACTGCCTCTAGTATCTGACTACAACTCACGGGGGTTCACCTTAAACATGACCGGTGTAACTTTGTTCAGGGTTCACATAGTCCTTTACAGTTGCTGTTCTAAGATATTCACAACAAAGAAAATCCTGAGGAGGAAAATGGCTTGTATTTCAGGAGGCTGTGTTAAGAGTGTTTGCAGAAATGCAAAAGCCTTGCGAGACCAGGCTGGAAAAACACTTTGCAATTCTTACTCGTGATGATACTGCAGTGGCAGGGATCCAGCATGGGGCCGTTATTAAGGACACCAAGTGCTATCACAGTGAAAATAGTTGTGTGCCGGTATTATTACANTGTTATTAGGGACACAGCTTTCCTTACACCAAGTGCTATCACAGTGAGAATAGTTGTGTGCCGGTATTATTACAAACACATCCGAGTGTAAGTGTGAGGCATGACATGCCTTGGGTATTGCTTTATCATACTTAAGAAATATGAAGGGATGAAGGTTGTGTATTTTTCTCTGAGCTTGCTTCAAATTAATGAAGTTTGCAAATGGTTTTGTGTCATTTAAAATCCTTTACCACACACTGTTATCAGCTCCAGCCATTCACTGGATTACATCAGAACCTTGATTCCCACTTAAAAAATCTAGCTGATGTGACTATGGAGGAGTGATTTAAAGTTTGAGTCCTTAAGGGTTAAATGTACTAGAAAGACTATTACTTCTATCAAATTAAATCTTTTAGAACACAATATCTGCAGCGTTTTAATATTTTATTGCTTATTAATTTTTTTTAATGTTAAATTCATAAATTTTGTATTTGTGATCATAGAAGTTTTGAATAGGAAGAAAGGAATTGACGTTTCATGTTTTTCGAGCAATACTGCTAAAATCCCACTTAAGTCTCTTCTAACAGAACATCCCAAATTGAATTTTTTTTCAACCCGGAGGCCAGTATACTTCCTGTAAGAACTTTTGCAGTGCTTGCTGATTTTGCAAATAGTTTGCATAGTATTGGTTAGTCATTCTTAGCCAACCAGTGACCAACCCATGACTGCATTTAAACACTGTTGTTTGATGTCATGATTTCAGTGTTAATAAAGTACTCCAGCTGACAGTCGTACAGGGATGACTGTTCTTAAAATTTATCAAAATACTATAGATACAACCTTCTGTTCTTAGAAACATGCATGTCTTGAACCTGGCAGATCTCCTGGCAATGCATTTCTCTTAGTATTAGGTAGCTCTTGTTTGTGCACTTAGAATGTGGGGAAGAAAAAGCTGTATCTAGTGGAACTAAAATGAACCACAGAATCGCAGAGGGAGGGCTGAAATAACAAGTTATCTAAAATTATTCCCATTCCTTGCTCTGTCCTATGTTATGGCTTTCTGCAGTACTTTCAGAGGGTTGATTCTTCACTGAACACAGACAAAGCAAAATATTGAGAAAGCTGAGATCAATTGCAAATCCAAATGTTGCCGCTTGTTGCAGATCTTCCATATGGAAGATCTGAATAAAATCTGAAGATGCAGTTGAGATCTTGACCTGCAAATCTCTCTGTTTCATGCGTAACTATTAATGCTAGAGTGTGGTGCCATTCCGTGTTGCAGTTTGTCTTCTAGTCCTCTAGAAAATAAGAACATACTGTTATTCCTCTTTTGTCAATTAGAAAATGGGACACAAGGGGTGTCTATGTGGCAAAATACATAGAAATACCCCAGCTGATCTGAATGAGTCAGATTAAGTTCCAGAAGCTCCATCTAAACTAACTAAACTGCATTGTTCTACATAGTCATACCAAGGAGGAGGGAGTAATCTCTAGTCCACAGATTTAGCCATTTGTCTTATTTGTGATATTATGTTCAGGAGAGGTGTAAACTGGCAAGCACACACACTATGGTAGCACAGAACTGCAATGTGGATGCTATGGAGAGGGACATGTAGGAAGATTGGTAGATTCTTGGAGAACTTGGCCAGCACCATATTGTTACAAACCAGCCATAAGCATTGATGGCAGTTATTTTAAAACTACTTTATATGTGTCTTGGCAGAATATTATCCTGAAGTTCCACAGGAAACTGAACCTGGGGTTCTGAACCACTGCTTATAGCACTCTGTCTTTTTCCCCTCATCTGGGGGAAAAGTTCAACCTGTGCCTCCATAAAGCAGTAGCGAGGAAGAAAGCTGAAAAGTGCCTAAATACTAAGGTTCACCAGGTAAAAGGCCATGTAGAAGGCCTGTTTCTACATCAGGAGTTAAACCTTAGGTTTGACCCTTAAATTAATGTATTCAGGTGCACTAGAGTTCTGCTTGAAGGGATTGAGTAGGGCTTGAGCAGTGTCCAAAACTTGGTTTTGCTCTCTGTGGGAGCAGTGTTTGTGCAATGGCTGGTTGATGGGAGATGAGCTACTCATCAAGGCAAACCTAATCGGTTTTTTAGTTTGGAGGACGCCAGACCCATTACCCAGAAATGCATTATGAAAGAAGAAAGAAATTTACCTGAGGGCTTAGAGTAGGATGTCATGAACCAGGACAGAAAGATAGGTGAGGAGTAAAAACAGAAATAAGAGAAGTGCAAGAACTACACTGGGCCTGGGGAAAGATGAGCTAAGAGAATGAAGAGATGAAGCAGCAATAAATGAAAACAAAAGCGAAAACATAATAGGCAATGGAGCTCCAAGGTAAGAGTAAACAGGTCGTGTACATTGTCACGCAGCAGCTATTTATTGAGACCTCTGAGAATATCAGTGCCAGCTTTTCTCACAAGGACAGCTATAACTTTCTCTAGAAAGGACAAAATGTCACATGAAGTGTACAGTCTTCCCACGGATGCTGGTGGAGCAGCTGTTACGGGAGGCTTTATCGTGGTCATGGGGGCTGGCAGAATTATCATTTGCTTCCTGGAAAAAGATCACTATTTCTTTCTTATGTTGTAGAAAGACAGAAAGCAACAAAGCAACTTTGACTTTTTGACTTGTGTATAATTGCAAAGGCCCAGGGTTACACAAACAAACATAAAATAACATAACATACAATAAAAAAACCCAACCATAACAATGCTATCTGCAGATTCTGCTTTACAGCCTTGAAGCAGGGTATTAACATGTGCAGGTTTTCTTTGATCACCTCTTTGGTAATTACCCCCAGCTACAGTCTTTTGGGTATTGGTCTGGTTTTTGAGTGGGATTATGTGGCATCTTCATCAAGAAAATTGTTAGAACACTAGGATCTGGCTGTTATGCCATCAACTTGACACAGGCATTGAAAAACCTGTGAAGTTTCTAGTGTAGATTTCCCTTGTCCATTACCTCTAGTTTCATCTCCAGCAGATGTAATTTTATTCCTCTGTTGCAACTCCTCACCTGCTTGAGTGCTGCTATCATGGCTTCTATTAATCTTTTGCTCTCTGGGTTAAACAAACACAATTTTTACAATCCTTTTTGAAAGGTCGTTTTTTTTTTCTTGACTTCTGATGATTTTATGGTTCTCCATTAAGCCCCACTCCAGGCATTTACAGCTTTCTCAACACCCTTCCGAAGCTGGACCAAGTACTTCAGCTGTGGCCTCATCTGGATGGAGGGATTTTAATATGAACAGGCCATTTCACTATTGCTGCAGCGATAGTCACTTTTCCATAAAAATAACTTCTTCTCAAAATCATATTGATGACCAAACAGCATTTAAATTTAGTAATTCATGTAACGAGTACAATCAATATATATTTTGAACGGTCTATTAATCTTGAAAAATGGGTTTGTTTTGACTGTGGCATTCACTTTTGTATGAGCTGTTTCATGTGGTGTTTGAAACTTAGTGGTTTGTGCCCTGTAGTATCCTGTAGTGTATAAACAGAACTACTGATGTAATATCATGCAGTCATGTCTGCTTTTGTGCTTTTTTTCCTCTCTTGATTATAGCAGTGACAGGCACCTAATTAACACAAGGTCAAAACTTGCTTATCTTAGTCTTCCCAGTTTAAAGGTAAAAATAATGAGCAAGACAGAGGAAAGAAAATATGAGAGCTCCAAGCTCAGACTTTGGAGACTGAAACCTACATCAAAAGCTGGAGTTTGAGGACAGCTGCGGCTGTTGGTCAGCCCTGGATGAACTCAGGGACTCCTTCAGAATTTTAAAAAAGAAAGGAAATATAGTGCTTCAGTTTGTTCATTTCCAAATCTTGTCTGAAGACCAAATTTCTATTTCACCATTGGTTTAATTTTAGAACAAATGTACAATTTAAGTCCAAGCCAGAAATTACAATACATTGAAATTTTGTCAACCTGAAAGGAAAAAAACAACCAAACCCAAAAAACCTAACAGTTTCTCTTCTTTCATTTTGGCTTTGTGGCCATCAGTTAACTCTGTTTTGGGCTCTTAATTCCTTCTTTTTTTTCCCTTTCACACTTAGTGTCTTACTGTCTCTGGGCCTTCTTGCCCATCCCTTCTCATCTTCCTGTCCTGTTACCTTTCTCCCAGCTGTGATTTCTTCTCACAGTGTTAATCTAATTTTAAGCATGTTCTTTTTTTTCTTTTTGGATCTTACCACTATCACCATCCCTTTATTGAGGTCTGTGTCCTATGTGAGCACCTTTTAGCTCTGCCTGTGTTCTCCAGACACAAGAAGGCTACATCACAGATCACCTACGCTCTTTTGGCTTAGTTTATTGCCAGAGAGCACAGCAAATGGGAGAGGTTTGTGTGTAGGAGCAGTTGCTGAGTAGATTTTGGCTACTCCCACATCAGAATACATCAAGGTGCTCTCATATCAAAGGGGTCACTGCATCTAAATTTGCTGAAGACCATGCAATTGTAACTTAATTGGTTGTCTGTCATCTGAGGCTGCAACCAACCTGGCATGAGCAGAAAAATTAATCTTTCTGTGTCTCTCTTTGTCTAGCAACAGTCTCTAATATGCCAAAGTTCTTTTCTCAGTCATTTTTGATCTCTTGCTTTTATCCCCCATAGGATTCTCCTTAGTCACAACTTAACATTGCAAATAAGAGCATAATAAGCCACAAGTCCTATCGCTTTTCATCAGCCAATTTCCCCAGAAATCCTGGCTAGCTTTAAGCATTTTTGCATGTTGTTTTCAACTTGTTTTTAAAGTATACTTTATTGTCCACCATTTTAAGAAAAGAATTCATAAAACTCCTCTTTATTGTACTCTGCTAATCAAATTTGCCTTTGATTATATCTAGCCTGGGATAAAATCAGCAAATTGTGAATCATAACAAGACTGTGACTTAAACGCCTTTTTTTTTTATTTTAGTTTTGAGGAAATCCCGGCCTATCAACATGGTTATTAAATGGAACACCTTTAAAGGATGAGCAACCTAAGTATTGCAGAGGGCTTTCCACAGTCACGTTGCGGAGTTTAAGGAAGAGCTAGGAAATGAGCCATCTAGTGCATTTAGCTGGCGTTACAGACATGGTAGTTACTGAAAGATGTTCTAACAAACCATATGAAATGTAGGCACTGTTGGAAAAACATTCTGTTTCAGTGCTGTGGCCTCGTGGCGTGAGGATTTACAGGAGCTTTGTCAGCAGCTCATAATGAGAATGAAAAGCTGGAAAAAATGTTTGTTGTTTAGGGAAACAAGATTGCTTTTTGGCCTATTTAGATGAAATTTATTTTCAAAGTATTTCAAGTGTGGATTATGAAGCATTGTTCTGTCTGGGTAACTAAATGTCGAGGAAAGCAGTATTTTAAATGCACAGGGCAAAGGGCTATGCAGAGTCTGACCAGATTGATGTGTCCTGGGGAGCAGGGCTGTGGCAGCAGCAAGCCCACAGGGAACCGATTTACCTTGATATGGGTATAGCTGTGTCAAATTGCTGAACACATGCCGTGTTGGAGGCGTACCTAGATGAGATACTCAAGATAGTGAGGCTCACTGGGAAGGGGCAAAAACTAAGCTGAGGCCAATTAGAAGTGTACAGGTGCCAAGAGAGCCAGTAACACCTTGCACTGCTTGAAGAGGAGTTGTAAGGACTCATCTGCCTGGGCCTTAATATGTCCCTGCAGAACTCCTCAAATTGTATGAAGTGTTTTATTTTTTTCCGGGTTAGGTCTGTGACTCTGGCAGGCCTCGGGTAACGCTCGTGAAATGTTAATCGGAGCACAGCACGCTGAGCAAAAGGAACAAAGCTGACTGTTCTGCCCTGTAGCCAAAAAAAGAGAGAATGCCAGCAGATATTACTGCGAATGGAGTCACACAAGAATAGTGACATGCTGTCCTGACTCAGTTTTGCAATGTCTACATTACAGCATGCTAATGCGGCGTGACAGGATGTCATGTTCCAAACCTGAAAGTACTGAGGGATTAGTCTGTGCCCTCCCATTCAGTCTCGGAGCTGATTTCTTCCTCCTGAGATGTACCCATCCTTTTCTCACAATGGTGTAAAATGGTTAGAAAATGCCACTGTTTCTGGAATGATGTAGTTTTTCACCCTATTCATCATCTCCTTAACTTCTTTTAGTGGAAAAATACGAACACACAAGAAATAAGACTGAAAATTTTATTTGAAGTCAAAACTCTAGTTATTACTTTTCAGCACAACCAGATGATATAGAAATTCCTTTGCTTTTTGTTTCATGGGTTGTTGCTTTGAGGGTTTGTTTTGGGGTTTTTTTTGGCTGGTTAGTCTATTTTGTAATACTGGAGACTTTCACCTAATAACTTGACCTGGGACTTTTAAGATTGGCATCATTTACTGCAGTAAACTCTCAACAGCTGGAGCATTGCCTTGAGGGCAGTGGGGAGAATCAGTCATTACTCAACTTGGTGCTTCCTAAACCATGGTCTATGAATTCTCCTCTTCCTCTCACATCTAGGGATCAGGGTGATGCTGAAAACCCCTCCTGAATGCTCATACTAGCCAGGGAGCTAGTACAATCTTACTCCTCCAAGGCAAGAGAATGGGTACTTACCTCTGCAAACAGGAATTTTAGCTAATCCCTTCACCCCGAACACTCAGTTGTCCTGTGTGGTTGAGTGTGGTTGCACTCAAGGAGAGGAGGAACTAGCAAAAACCCTCTAATTCATTGTCCCAGTTTTTTTCCCTGTCTTGGAGGGAGGTTTTGTCATGGAGACACTAACACCTGTTGGACAAATTGCAGTCCAAGGTGGGAGGCCGTAGCAGGTGGTCCCCATTACAGCAGTGAGAGCAAGGCTAAATGACGTAGGATACAGCTTGAAAAGGTTGCTAGCAGAGTTGTATGGTTTGCTTGCTTCTGATAATAGGCTTCTGAACTTGATTTTCCAGGAAGGTCTTTGCTGCTCCCTGCCTTATGTGCTGGTGTAGTGCTAAGTAGATCTGGAAGGTGGCTGAAGTAATGGAATTCTTTCTTTGTTTATTTCAGAAGATGACATTCCAGGCAGCACTGTCTCTGCAACCATTTCTGCGTCAACATCAAGATCTGGTAAGAGTCTAAATTCACTGTTCTCTGATATTCCGAAGCTCCCATTGCCTTTTTAGCTTTCAGCTTTTCCAATTTCTGTGTGAGAAATTAGGTGAATTGTTTCATGTAAGGTGATTGCAGAGCAATATATTTCCCTGGGCCTTATATAAAACTATGACAAGAAGAAAGGATTGAGGTATCTTAGTAAGGAGAAGGTTAATTTGAGCAGGCTGCATATTTTGTTTTGTGTGAAAAGGGCAGAAATCCTGGGAGTTCTATTGCTCTTAAGGAGTGGTGCAAGTGGGATCAGATATTCAAAAATCAGCTAAGACACAGTTCAAGAGGTCATCAGTGAGAATAATTTGGGAAACAGCATCAGTTAAGGGATCAGTCAGCAGAGAGTAGCTGATTTGATGGGTGTAAGAGTGACAGAAGAGGACATGGACGTTAACAGTAAAGAATTACACAAGATAGCCAATGTTGGGCCTCAGTTAACAGGAAAGAATACATGTGCATAAAGCTATCATTTGCGAAAATGCTACTGGTAACTTCTTGAAACCATTGATGTCGAGATTCATTTTCGGGCATAAGAAGGTGGCACCAGTGCCTTCAGTTTCAAAAGCTGCATTCCCTTTCCGTTTGTGATTGGTTTTACTAGATCAAAGTTCAAGTCCTAAAACTATGAAGACATTAGTATCTGCTCTATATGGTAAAAGTCTGTGATTCTGGTTTGCATCTTCAGCTGACACATTCAATTATCTTTCTTTTGTATCTCTGTAGTTATGAAAGATCAGTATTGACTGTATTGTATTATTGTGAGCTATCAACTCCTCTAGTTTGAATATTGAAGACTGCTACATGTAATAAGTGATGACAGAAGAAAACTTGGACACAGTATTATATTTTTTTTATAACTACAGATATTACTGAGTCTGTTTTGGAGATCAAAGCACTGAAATGCTAATGATGTATATACTTGAAGTGCTAGTAATGGAGGTAAATAAGACACAGCTAGGTGAAGTACGCATATGTTATGCGTATTATTGCAGAAGAATTGGTCCCTTTCAAATTGTGTTGCAGTTCTTTTTTTGTTTAAAAAACCCTGATGTTCATGTTTGTTTCAGAGACATTTAATAAAGGCTTGATACCTCACAGTGAATGAGCTCTTCAAATGTTTCACTGAGTTTATCTTGCTGCTTTTTGTCACAGAAAGGAAAGCAGTATTATTATTTATGCCTACAAGAAAAGCACCAGAAGCCCACTATGAGATTAAAGCACTTTGTGGGTGTGGAACGAGCTCCCATGGATGCCCATTCTTTGAGGCACTGCTATTCCAGGTGAACTGGCAGCAAACTGAGAGCAGAGGAAGAGAGTATAAGTTATATTTTGGAAGTTCTGGTGTGAAAATTGCATTTAGAACTATTCAAATCATATCAGGGAAAATGATATGCCATGTCATGATTTTCTCCTGTTCTATTACGTTTCCCACCCATGAAAAGTGCTAGAAGAGGTAGTAGGACACATGTCAGGTTATTGTCAGGGATTGAAATAAGATTCTGTAGCTGACAGTAGCACATAGGGATATTTGTGCAACTCCACACACATCCTTCTGTACCAGCAGCAGCTGGAAGGGATCCCTGCAGCCCAAGGGAGCCCTTTTGCCTCCCCTCAGCCTTCAAATCTCACCCCTCTGGCGAAGAGAATTATGAGGAGCCTCCTTACAAAGGGCACCAAGTTCACCTTGGGGAATATCACTTATTAATCTCATCCAATATGCCCTAAGCTTTGCTGCACACCTCGGAGGAAAGCCTGCCAAGTGTTTTGTTTTTTTCCCCTGGAAATATGGATATGGAGGAAGATGGTCTGGGAGAGTTAGCCAGGGAAGAAGACTACTAGGGCTTGAGGTGGACAGCAGACAAAAGGGGGTAAATTACACAAAGACTGCTGGAGTCTCTTCCCCTTCAGTTTTTTACCTGTAATATGTAAGCTGTGTTCCTACGTGTCATCGTGTTGCTTTCTGTGGAATTTACGTTCCTTCTCCTATGAAACAGGTATGCAGCAAAGTGCTACTTAGCAGTCCAGTCTGGCAGCACAGTGAAGCCATCCATCCATCTACACCAAGCTACTTTCCCCTCACCTCTTCCATTGGCAGTCATGCCAGGCACCTCTATATAATTCCCAAAGAGCATACACCTCTTCCTCAGGGGACTGGTGGAAGATACAGCTGCTAATTTTCAGATGACAATTTGTGGATTACCCACAGGCCAAATCTTCCCTCTGATACGAACCATAAGCACTTTGAATCCTCTTTAACAATATGTGGGTAAGAAAGCTCTGTAAGGACCAGGCTTTAAATAGAAATTCACTGACTTTGTAAGAGAAGGCAGCTAGAGGTATGTGATGCTTACTTAGGCATGATAAAATAAATCAATAAAGATGTGGATGCCTTTCTTACAGCAACAGAAGCGGTGAACACATCAACTTCACAAGCAACAACATGGCAAGCGACAGTAGTGACAACAACTGCAATCAGAGCCACAAATGAATCCATCACAACCAGTAAGTGGAAGTTTCTTCAAGCTAATTGTTGGTGCTGTTTCAGTGGTCATTCAGGAAATTAAGCTGGACTGCTTCTTGGCTTGACAATTTGGTCTACTGATAGCAAACCCTTTGGTGAAATCTTGACGGTGTACGCAGGAGCTTCCTCACAGTCAGGCTCAAGGCAGCTCCAAGCCAGGCTTTGTACCTGCGTTATCACAGGCTCCCTGTCGGTGGGGTGACCCACCTATGAGACAGGTATTGGCTTTCTCTGCAGCAAAGGGAGCCCTATCCCTGTTGGATTTCAATTTAAATGAAATATTCTTTTGATAATTTAAAACGAGGCTGCAAGAAGGGCAATAGGTGTGCTTTGTGTATGTGCATATGTATGTATATAAAAATGAGGAAATAATTGGAATATTGTTCCTTCATTAGAGTCCACGCCTTCTTCACCTAGTACTACACATACTACAGAACAAACAACAGAAGATACAGCAACACAACCACCAGTAAAAGTGACCACTACTGCAGCAGATAAAAGTGGGAACACAACAAACAGTAAGCGACCGTTTCATTGAGAAACTTCTGATTTATTGTATGCTACATTTCTCAAACAGCGTGGAGAAATAAAAAGAGATCAGAAAGAGTACTTTGGGTTATGGAATTGGAGGTTTGGGGAAACAGAGCTATTCATTCTACCATATTAAATATCTTTTATGAATCTTGCCCTAAAATCTTACACAAATAATATTTTACTTTTTAATTTGTAGTGGAAGTGATCTGAAGCCATTTCACAGGATTTGAGTCTCCCTGTAATTGGGCAATATATTTGGAAGGGGTTTCATTTTTTGTTTTCTTTGCTTTGTTTAAATAAGTATTTAAGGAAAAATAGATGATTCTTTGTGATCAGAGTGGTCCCTTTGTTTTTTATTTTATATATGTTACAATGCTGTAGCTAATTATGTTCTATATTATTATGAGTCACAGAACTGAAAGTAGAGAGGCAGTACTAATTGCCCTGCATCAATTTTGGGAAATACTTTTCTTCCCCATAATTCTTCAGAATAACGTGTGTTGGTCTAGTGTATCAGATTGGATTCTAGAAAAAGACAATTGAAAAAAAAAATCCTGTGTATCCAGCAAGTAGTTGGATTAATTTAAAAAAGTATAATAACATCCAAAAGGAGCTCAGTAAACTTAAGATGAAATTCAGCCTCCCTTTTTTGTCTATGAGCTGTACTGTAAATGTTTGCTCAAGTCCTTTGCTGAACTGGAGCTTTGAAATATTCCATTTTTTATACTTAATTGATTAAAAAAATTAAAAATAAACACTCTAGATATTTAACTGAGCAGTCAGCGGCGTACCAGTATTCTCCAAATTGATATTTAGGCCATACTGAATGGTGACAAATTCTTAGAACTTCACTTCTCTTCCCTTGGCTTCCTTGCCTAAAAAGGGACTCCTATGAAACAGTCTGCGGACTTTCTCCGAATTTTTCTTTAAAGTTACCCCTCATGGACCTGAGCCTGCTAAGCTGCCTGTTACCCTTTCACTTAGCGGTTACATCTCCTACTGATGCAGCTTTCACACTGTGCTTCATGTAGGGAGCAGTCTGATTGTCAGCCTGACGTCTTTTGTGTTTTGGCTTAGCTTTTAAATGCCAGTATCAGTGAGTCACGGGATACAGTATGGTTGATGCACAAGCTGCTGAAGTGATACTGAAGGCCACAAGAAAATCTTTTTAAGCTAGCGTTTGTGACCCTGTGGACCTGTCCGCCGCCTGTGTCATGGTGCACCACATCATGGAAGCCATTTCTAGTCCTTTCAGTTTGGTTTCTGACTTGTGGGTACTGAAGCAGCACAGGGATGTGGAGCTAAACATTGGAGACAGGTAGAGCTGCCAGCAGGGGAAGGAAAGCTAATGAGGAAAGGCGTACGTGCCAGTGCAGCTTAGCTTCGGCCACTGCTCTGCACTGATGCCCTGAAAAACTAAAATTAGTGCTGGATGTACAATGCTGCTGGAGGTACAATGGGCCTGAGCTTCAAGTTTTCACCAATGTGCCTCCTTTCTCTTCCCATCAGCTGGGGTTCAGTCTCTAGTTGCTTGGGTTGTAATTTGTTTTGGAAAATCCTCATTTAAGCTAAAAATGTACCCCAAACTTGTGATAAAAATGGTTGATAAATTAACCTAAAAACAAGGATTCCCCGCCTCTCACTCCCCTTTGTAAAAAGCACAAGTAAAGAAGACATTGGGATCTGTCCTGTATCAAAAGGCTTTATGTTTTCTTTCAGTGCTAAGTAGTATTTGGAAAAAGTGTGTATTTGAAAACCAAATTTAGTGTTTTTTTAATGACAAAATTCTGGTCTACCTTTCAAGAAAGACATAGCCTTGGCTTCAGCACAAAGGGATGGGACAGGACAGAAGGCAGTGGCTTTGGTACAGGGCAGAAGGGCTGTACAGATGTGTGGCCACCCCTCACAGAAAACCCACAGCCCCCTCAACCACTGTCTGGCTGCTGGCTACAGCCCTGTCTCTGTTTCCACCCCACACGTTGGCCTCTCAGCCACCCTCCCAGTCCTTGTTGGCATCCTCGGCAGCAGCACAGGGCTGGGGGCATCACACACCCTGAAGAGAGCACAGGCGAAGCAGGACTTCTACTCCCAAAATGGACAGGAGATGAAAGTTCTCTAGTCTTTTTCACTAGCACTCATTTCTCCCCCTTTTGGGGCTGGCTGGGTGGGACAGAGGCAGAAATTGGCAGTACCTTTATGACACTTCAAATTTTACCTATACTACATCTGATTTTTAATAAAAATCAAGTGCCTCTGTTGTTTTGTAATGGAGGTCATCGCTTTCTCTGCTTCAATCCCTGCTAAAAGCTTCAGTGAATGATCACATTCACATAGCATAGATTTGACAGGGCTTACTGTCTCCACTGCAATTTCTGTGGCTGCTGTCACCTTTTATTATAAATTCAGGAGAAGCCCCCAGTGCTCCACATGCTGTGAAATCATGCAGACAACTTTGTCTTTTTTTTTTTTTTTTTTCTTCTAGTCTTCAGAATTCTTTTCCTCTGCAGGCCATAAGTACAGTCTCTCCCTTTGCCCCCCTGCCCTGTTTATTATAGTGGAAGCCAGCAATTAGACTCATGTCCTTAACCTCCTTGCTTATTAATATAAAGTGTCAAATCCAATATCTCACAACTGGGCAAAAGAGTTACCTCACTTGTGCAGTCCAGGCCCCAGAACAAGGATTTATATGGTGCCACACTAGAGCAAGTTGCATCTGCAATCAGGATTTCATTTGTCCTGGAAAGAGAATATGAAATGAAATGCAACTAGAAATTACGTTCTTTGCTTGGATACGGAGCAAGCATCTTATGCAAGTTCAGTGCTCAAGGTATTAACTTATAAGTAACGGTGGATTTTTTTGGCTGTTATCTCATGCCACTCTCCTGGATGATGGTACATCATGGTGCAATGGAATATCAAATACTAAATAGTAAGAAAAGGGAAGAGTCTCTTTTTTTATCAAGCTCTTCCTCTCTTTATCAAGCTCTCTTCCTCTTTTTATCCTCTCTTCCTCTCTTCTTCTTTTTTATTATTATTATGGTAATTAAGAAGGAAAGAGTAATAAGGAGGAAGTTTCAGTAAAACTACCTGAAGAGAGTAATGATAACATGGATTGCTCAATAGTCCTCAGGTCATCACCGCATGTTATAAGTAAACCCTGAGTATAGTTGGCTGCTGAGACATGTTAGGCAGAAAGATGTTTTAAAACATATATTTTTAAATACTTGGGGTATTTTGCTTACCAGAAGATGTAAAGCTGGCAGACAGCAAATGCAATCAGCTATGGGTGTAAACATTAAAACTGAGATCTGCTTGGTTACCTCCCTTGCCAATTTCCATTCATCTGAATGGGTGGGAAGTTGCATCCATGAAGTAGTATCCCATTTACTCTGGGATCTTTCAAAGTTTTCATGAATGCATTTGTTAATTCAGCTGGTTTCTGATGTTCTTGATTACAGGGGTGAGGTTTATTAAGTCTATTTCTGCAAAAGTATGAGCTCAAGAGTGAATGCTTAGTCTTCCATGATGCAAAGCCCTCTGGCTGTTGTTTTAACATGGTTTGGGTGTAGTGCCTTCTGCCCTGTAAATGTGTTTCCTTGATTCATTGATTGAAGAAGTATGGTGTTAACACACGAACAGATGTCTATATTCTTTGCATTGCATAAAGTATATGTAGAGTATTTGCCACTTCAAGCATCATATGATGTCTAAGCTAGTTAGGAAATAGACTGCTGTAGAGAAATGGGAAATGCCAAAATATATGTGGATTATACGTGGGTTAAGTAGAAAATCGTGCTAAGATCAAGTGAGGATGTGTGTCAGATTTCAGCTGGTTAAAGAAAATGAAGAGTTTTCAGAGCACAAAGAGTAAGGAAATACCTGAGGCTCAGATAGCCTCTTTGCAGAGTGGCTTCAGGTTCCCTGTTGTTGATTATCCCTTTGACAAATACATGTTAACACACTGTCATTTATCTTATCAAAATAGCAGGGAGAGCTGCATCACTCTCAGGGAGTTATGTCACTGCAACAGTCAGCCCCCTTCGGACAGCTATTTTACAATCTTTACTGCTTTACCATTTTTATTCACCATCAGCTGTTGACAATAAACCCACTAGCTGATGATGGGAGCGCTTTTAAAGCAGGAGTAGCCGCCCTTCTCTGCCGTGCTGCTTTTCTGCGAGCCCAGGCCTCCCCCTGCCAGGCAGGCAGAACTCTTTGCTGCAGCTGGCTGAGCCGAAGCGTGATGAATTACTGCAGCGATGTGTCAGTGGGGACGGCAGAACTGAGTCACCGTGTGCCCGCGCAGAGTCCCCCGCCTGTTCCTGCCCAGAGCATGGGCACCGCAGTAAGGACTTGCACTGTCTCCTCCTGTTGAGATCAAATTAAAGCTTGCATATATATGAGTTATGTGATTTACCAAAAAGGCAGATTTCTAGCAGGCGTACTGTGCTGTCAGTGCTGCCGTTGGGTACGTGAGCAGTGGCTGGATATGGATGCTTCTGTTCCCATAGGCTTTTGGCGCAGAAGCTGTTCAAGCTGCTAAATGTGTTGATGGTAGAGCCTATGCTATGTATTAGGCATAAGCCTTGGATGCTGCTTAAAAGCCGCTTCAAAGCCACAAGTCAGCAGAGAATTGTGTTGCTAGGATTTAATCTTACAGTGGAATTAAGTCAATCTTCCCCACCAGGTTGTGGTTTTTGTCTTGGAAGCGGTAACAACTGGCGCACAGACTTTTGCACCGTAGCGTGTGTGCTTCACCCCTTGACACCAGGAGAGAGGAGCCTGTTTTGCAGTCTGCTGAAATAAATGCAATAAGCTTCACATCAAGCCGTAGGTAAAGGTGTGAGTCATACCTGGTGCTGCCCCTGAGTCGCGGAAAGAATCTCATCCAGGCTGAACTTAAAAAAAATGAACTGGAAATGCTATGATCCCCTGACGAGGCAGATCCAGCACACAGTCCGTGTTCCCAAGAACAATCTGTTCTCGCAGCTCCCAAACAGAAGAGGAGCACCCAGGGCTGGGCTGCTGCCAGGACTGATAGGACGCCTGGAACGTGTGATCCCCACGGGAAGACAGCTCTCTGCAGGGTTACACGGCAACTGGCTGCCTCCCTCCTCGCCTCCCCCACACACCTGATTGTTTTGCAGCACTCACAAAGTGTATTTGTGTTCAAATGTCTCTGCACATGAAAGCTCACTGTTATTCTGCCTTACTTTTCATTCTTCCATGCAAGCTGTTACAAACTTATGATAAGGGAGACACAAGATGCTTGCTGTTACTGTTACAAGCCCATGTGTCTTAAAGAGAGAAGTAGGTTCTTCGGGGTTTTTCCTTTTTTTTAATTGATTTCAGATTAAAATTCAACATTTAAAATTTGACTCTCAAATGACCACAGTGAGAACCAAAAGTGGAAAAGGTTAGCTTTTAAAGCTTCATTCAAAGCTTCCATGGTGAGAATGCAGGAATGATTGAAATTATCAGATCCTTGCATTATACCATAGTAAAAAATTATGTAGAGGGGCTTTCTACACTCACCTCTACTGCAGAATAAGCTTGCATATTGAAAGGGTACAATATTGATGTTACCGAGGGAGCTTACAGTGAAATCATGCTTCTCATCCACTAGAATTCCAGTGAAAATTTTTGGCATTTAAGCTTGTTTAGCATAGTTTTCAGTTCAAGTTTTCATCCATGCCTTGATCTTCAATAATACCATCCCTGGCTGTCCATTTCCTCTCGGTTCCCAAAGCTGCATGAATTCCCAGACCCTAGTGGCTTCAGCTCATTCTTTCTTAGCTCATTGATTTTTTTGAAGGTTGCTTCTCTGGGGTATTGCACTTAACAAGAGGAGATGGGAAGGTCCAAGTTACGGGTGTGTGGTCATAGAGCTTTGGATAGGGAGCTTTGGGTGTTGTGTTTTTTTTTTTTCTTGAGAAAAGGGGTTTTTGAAGGGGGCAAAATTGGTAGTCAGAGTTTTGAATAAAGTGTGTGATGAAGTATGCCTTAACATTCACGTGTTGCATGTGCAGGATGTTGCACTTGCTGGACTGACTTGTCTGAAAGTTTGTTTTAGTTCCAACGTTTGAAATTCATATGAAGAGGCACGGAAAACAGTTTACAGCTCAGTCGCATCTCTGATTTATATCAGAAAGGAAGTATAAGGTTACTCTTGGGCACCCCTATGTTTTATTCAGTAGGCACTGTCTTGCCTGTTGTTATGCTGAAGTTTGAACATAGACGTAGGAATTATCAGCTGTGCTGGAACAGCTTAAATTCTTTCTTCTTGTCATTCAGTGACCTTCAGTTCCACAGGCTCAGGCCGTGCTCTGCATCACCATCTTGGACTCACCATAGGCTACAAAACTTGTGACAGAGATGGTCTTGATCCTCTATTGACTCTGTGAAAGCAGAAATAAGACACTTTAATTTTTCAGACATAATTTTCAGGGATATGTCATTTCTTAGGCCTTAACAGAACCAAGTAAAATAATTAACTCTGCTCTTAAGTACAATCCCTAAAACTTTTACATAATCACATTATGTTGTGACAGTTGTGACAGAAGTTGTGGGTTTTTTTGTTTTCATTTTTTGTTAAATGAATGTTAAAGGTAGAGGGCAGTAAGTAAGCTTCTCTCTTCTGCTTCTGTTGCTCTTGGTGCAAGACTGTCTAGTTATTCTGGGCTTCCAAATCAGAACTCTAGGCTGTCTTCTGGCACTGATGTGATGCACTGACTTTGATGCTAAGATGTACTTTAAAGATGCCTTAACTATGCCAGTAGTAACAGCTGTGTAGGGATGGTTTGTTGCTTGACAAGATGTTACCAGAAACTGTAGTGCTTTTTGACCTTAAGTCCCTTCTGTGATGGTGGGAACATTTAAGGGATGGTGCAGGATCTAAGACAATGCTTATACAGGTGTATCTTACCTGAATGTCTGTCTCATTTCCAGCCACGCAAGAAAGTGGAACACAGTTGACACAAAATGGGAGTTTAAGTTTAGATTTTTCATCCACTAAAGGATCATCTTTTTCTTCTACAACCTCTCTACAAAATACCACTTCTGCTCCTACAACCTCAGGTAAGTTGTGAAAACATACATCCTGTTTTCCTATACAGTTACAAAGATGCAAGTAAGTTTTAATCTCTTCTTCACTTGTATGTTGTCCTGGAATGAGGGTCACCTCCTTATTCATGCAGGGTATGCTGTGTCCAGGTCATTTAGCTCTGAAGTTATGATGAGTGATGGGTGAACTTCAAAACATTCGAGATACTCATTGTCATTACAGGAGGATATAAATTACAAAAGATGATAGCAATCTTTATATATGCTGCATGTGGTCATTGTGTAGCATTGACTGCCAGAGGAGTTTGAGATAAATTTTCTGGCAAAGCAGAAAGGAGACAAGGAGAAAACAGCTGTAATTTTTACGATTGTTAACAAATTTGGAGGGCAAGTTAATACATGTTACCAATTAAATAACATCGTTCAAAGTACAACATGAGCACATGCACGGTCAAAAAGATATTAATCCTTCCATACTCCAATCTAGTTTCACTGTTTTTCCAAGTGTGTTTCAGTGTATTTATTCACTAAGCAACACTGAGGTGAATGTAGAATGTCATATGCATGACCATTTATTATGCTTTGAGCTGCCTTAACATTCCTAGATTTTAAAGAACCACTTATTCAGGTTTCCTTAAGGTCTCTTGAGCCTTCACTTCAGTCTATGCTTACTTTCATCTACATGTGTGTAAATCCAATAAGGACACTGACTTTGTTTGCATATGCCAATTATTATTAATGTTTAACATCCCCCAAGGGATACAAGACTCTTTTAACAACTTCTGGACTGTGTTTGTAGGAGATAAGCATGCACATGTACTGTGATTTTTTTCTCATGGAGGATAGGATTGGATATAAAAGTGGAGTACTGTCATATGCTCAGTATGCACTGAAATGCTTAGAAGCATGCAAAAAAGTTATGCTTATCAGCATTTTGAGAAAGTTGTGTTTTTTTCCTTTTTAATCCAAGGCCACTGATTTAGAGAAGATTCTTTGGAATTGTTTCAATAAGTATATGCCCCAAAACACATATATTGTGAGCTGTAGTTACATGTTAGGTTTTGTGTCTTCTGGCATACGTGTACATGGTGTGAAAACCTTACCTTTGGTACACTGCAATAAAGCAGTAAATTACAGTGTTTTTACTAAAGGTTATTTCACAGAGGTAAATTCTCCACTTTAAAATATAATTATAATACACATCTGGCTGTGTATCGCATATATTGAATTACCTATTACATAATCATAGAACGGTTAGGGTTGGAAGTGACCTTAAAGATCCTCAAGTTCCACCCCCCCTGCCACGGGCAGGGACACCTCTTAATAGAGCAGGTTGCTCAAAGCCCCATCCAGCCTGGCCTTGAACACTCCCAGGGATGGGGCATCCACAGCTTCCCTGAGCAACCTGTTCCAGCGCCTCACCACCCTCACAGGAAAGAGTTTCTTCCTAATATCTAAGATAAATCTCCTCTCCTTCATTTTAAAACAATTATTTACATTATTTATACAATTTCTTTTTACATTTAAAATTTGTCCAGAAGGTTTTAAAACCTTCCTTGGGTCTGTTTGTGAAAGTCAACACCTTACTCAACTCACTTTGCTGTAAAACCAGTAAGTCATCTTGAGTTCAGGGACTACCCATGATACTAGGACTATAGGCACCTGGCTGAGGAAAAAGGGCCCATCTGTCCAGGGCGAGTCTAGGTGCTTAGCATAGTTCCCATAAAACTCCCCTTTCTAAATCACTTCCTCCTGCAGCAGGATTTCCACACTTAGACCTTTCCTGTGTCCTCACAGCACCAGCTCCTCCCTGTTTTGCAGCTTAAACATGCAAGAAAACTCTCATGAGATAGATAGCTTTATGCCAAATAAAGGGCTCACCTTTAGACCACCTTTGCTCCCTTATTCTCTCTCTATGTTAAAGGCTTTAAAAAAATTTTTAATCTCCCTCTGAACACATTTATTTTCCTATGTACAATTGCTCAGGGCCAAGGGAAGCCATGTGCTGTAACCTAATAACTTTTAAAGCAATGCAAGTGTGAAGCCAGTTGTTTCATTCTGTGCTGAGACTAGAAGAAATGCTGACTCTGTCACTGCCATTGGATTATGTATTCCAGGCTCTTTGAAATGTCACACTAAGGGGCTTCTGTAGGGGCTGGATATCTTTTGTTGACCAGCGTAGAGGACAGTATATGCAATGAGTGTTGCATCCCATAGGGGATAGCAGAGCTTGCAAGCCAAAGGCATCCAAGCCACAGCTTCTGCATGAGAGCCCAGGGGAAGACAGATTAATGTTAAATTGATGCAAACCAGAATGTTTCTACTTGATTTTCTCAACCAAAATAATTCAGCTGGCTAACCTCAAAGCAAAAGAATATATTCAGTTTTGAGACCATTTTCCATGTGAAAAAAAAACATGCCATTTTGGTGAAAATTTCCTTTCTTGCTGCAGAAAAAGAAAAGAGCACATCTTGAAGAAAAATTTCCAGTCAGCCATATCAAAAGATCAGAGTGTGGGAGGAATGCCACAGAGAGCTGGAGAGAGACTGAAATGAGTGGGGGAGCCTAGGAAAGAACTTGGAGAAACATCAGAGAACAGTATTGCTGTAGTAAAGAAGATTGAAACCACCGGGGGGGGAGGAAGGGCTGTGTAGTTCTCACCCGGGTTAGAGAAGGGACTGTTCTCAGCTAAGAGAGCATCCTGCATGTATGTCATTGACACATACACTTTTTCAACTTTAACTTTGGCTGTCAGGTATAATATAACTCCTACTCATTTTCCACCTCCACAGAGGATTGCTCCCTAATATTTAATTTTCTCCTTCTGTTTAATTAGTGAAAAAATGGAGATCTAATGGATCAGTCAAGACTCTAAATACATCTGAGAATCTACAAGCATTGTAGCTTTTTATTCTGTGACCTAAACAACAGAAAAATCCATAAAGTGGTATGAGCTTAAGTTCACCCAGCAGGATGGTAAGATCAAATGATCTATTATAATAAACTGTCAGATGAATCAACCTGCTGCATCTATTGATATCTTTATTGCACTCCTCCAATTATAAATCCTACTTACTTGATTCACAGGAGGCATCTCCCTAAGAAAAAATCTTATGACTAAGACAAGGAGGCTTTGACTTTTTCTGTACGCAAACTGCGTAGGAATTCTGCATAGTGATATTAGGTAAAAATTACCCATCATGTCTTCAGCTTCCTCACAAAAAGAGAGACACAAAGACTGAAGTTCCTGGGAGATAAAAAAATATAGTAAAGCCTTATTTAACACAATTACAGATCCATAGCACAGTCAGGGAAAGGAGGGTTTTTTAAAGTTCTTAATGTTGCTTTGGTTTATATTGTGGTATCCCCTCTGAGTAATCAGCCAAAATTATTAATTTGTTTTGCCAGTGAACACAGTTTCTTATGGCTGCCCTCCAAAAACAGAAGCAGATAACTGCAGGGTATCCAGGCTCCTTAGGTAGCAGTCGTTGGAGAACAGAGTGGGGAGAGGTTAGTTATTGGTCTCTTTCTCCATCTGTCAAGCTTCTAACCAACACTGAGCTGACTCAGGCAGGTATTTTACAAATCAAACCACTGTCATGTGCTGAATATTTTATCCTTGTCCTCCTTACTGCACGCTGAGGATTCAGCACAGCCAGCATTGCACACCTTGCTTTTTATGATAAACCTGGAAATCTTCCCAGATTATTTATGCAGAGCATCTGCCCCCTAACTCACCACACCAAAGGATGTGGTAAGCTCTGAACAGGCAGCTAGAACTACCGTAACTATGTTAGCAGGCAAAATGCTGCCTTTCCCTCCGTCCTTCCCTTTCTGTAGAACAGCAGCATGTGACCCCACTGCCAAAAAGGGCAGTGGATGGTTATTTAGAAAATGCAAACTGAAATCACCTGCTGAACTTCTCCAATAAGCACAGCTTTGTTTGTGTGGCAGGGCTGAGCACTCTGAACAGAGGGTGAGCTGATGCCTTGCTTGCATGCTGGCAACAGGGGGAGAGAGAGAAGGGCACAATATTTTTCCTATTTAATTTTTCATGTTCTAGTAGAATCTGGGTGAGATACCTTTGGGAAAGATGCTTGTAGTTTTATTATGTGTAGATATGTGCAGTTTTTAAAAAAATAGCAAAGGCTCGGGAGGCAGCTGCAGTCCTTGAAGAAAGGGCAATGGGCTACTGTCATGTTTCCTACCTGGGATCATTTCTGCTGTTTGGGTTTACTGAAATGATGAAGTCTGGCTGGGACAGCAGCATGGATTTTGGTTTTGTCTGTCAGTAGTAAACTGCAGGCTGTCTGACTGTCTGACCCTTCCTGTTTGCAGAGCCTAATGTCACCCACATACAGCTTGGACAAACCTTAAGTCTTTGGGGTAAACCTGGATATGTCTTAGGCTTGATGTGCTTTTCAAGTTATTACTTACTCTAATGTGAAGCAAGATGGTTTACTTTTTTGTTTGTTTGTTTTGTGTTGGTTTTTTTTTTCCAAAAAGTGAAAAGTGAAGTTAAGGGAAAACGTGTAATTATGTTATAATCTTGAGAAGTGAGGAGTTTTGTTAGAAAAGCTCAACTCTTCTAAGGCTTGGGAGATAAGGCTTAAAGTTTCATAGGGAAGTGACCTATTTGTAAGAATGAACAAGGTCTTCTGCCTTTCTCCAAGAATATGCACCTGCAAGGCTTTACCTTTTACCTGTTCAACCATTGCTGTGTGATCATATGGTACTTTTTCCATGGAATCCTGCTTCCTGTAGGCCAAAGGAGAGGCAGTGTTTGGGTAACAAGGAGTCGTACCATATTTAGATGTTTCCTTAATACATTCTGTTCTGTCATTCCAAACCTCCTTTTTAACTTCCCAAAAGCTTTTCCCTGGCTCTTGTCATTAATGTTGCCCAAACATGCTATAAACATTGCCTATTGAATCATCACAGAGATCCTTTTTGAGCAAGGTGACACTGCTTTTTGCAGATGGATTGATGAGATGATAGAAAAGCTTAGGGAAAAGGTCTCCTCTGAATCCTAGGAAGCCAGTGGGAGATAAGGTATCTTCAGAGTTACTTAGCATCACTAATATTTAATACATTCAAGAATAGCTCTTACTGCTGACTTTTAAGTATTTGGCTTTTCAACCTGAATGCACTTTTCATGTGTTTGTGCTTAAAATGCAGTTAAAGCTCTGTCACATATATTGTTAGCAAAAGTGGCTACTTGCACCCCGGTGGCTCAAGTGATCCACGGTTCTAAAATAACGGACTTGGTCATGTTACAGCTCCGCTGGTAGGAGCCTTCTTTGTGCAAGTTATCAATCCACAGCACAGAGGGTGGATTTGTACCACATAAAGGTGGATTTGTACGCCCTGGGGACCCTGGTCAGAAGTGGAGCACTGCAACCCCAGGCACTCAGGGTGAGAAGCTTAATGGCTGCCTGGAGTTACAGCTGCCTTCATGCCACTCCCTCTGCAGTCTCCCAGCTTGGCACGGCTGGGACATGGACAATGTGCGGATGGGTCACGTCCTCCCAGGATGCTCTTGAGACAGGGTCGATGCATCATGTTCCCCTCAGGTGCTGTGGCACCATCATGAAATCCTGAAGAGACCCAACAAAGGGGTTTTTATGGTGGCCTCCAGCCTATAGGAAAGTGACCAAATGCTGTGATTTATACCTCAAAATAAGAAGTGACTACTAAGGATATATTGCCAGTGGGATTTTTTTTCCATCACAGGTCCAGTCATCCAGTGTGAGAGGCCTCGGCAAGTGGGCAAAGTGCCAGTCACTAGCCCCTGGCAAGAGACAGTCTGTCTTGTACAAACAGATAAATGTTTTGCTGCCAGTTCACACAGGTGGATACTCTCAAAGATACAGACGATTCAGGCACCCGGCCCCTTTTGACTTTAAAGTGATCGCACGAGATTTAAAGGGACATAATAAAAATTGCTGTGGGTGTAATGGTTGTCTGTGGCTAGCTTCCAAATGTGAAATATCCACAGCCACCTTAATTTCCAAGCGTGCTACAGTCTAGATACACAAAAGCAGCAGCGTGCTAAAAAAAAAAAACCGACTTAAAAAGTTAGTGTTCTGCACCAAAAACTTGTGAAATGGCTGGGGGAAGCTGACAGTATCGGGCCAGTAAGCATTGTTCACAGCACTCTGCAAGGGCCATTTCTTCCTGATTACCGGTGCCTCTTACTCCTGCTGCTTGGCAGTCTGTTAGCCAAAAGCAGCGAGATAATTAAAGAAGATTCATTTTTAAAGGGTTTTGTGACACTTGAAGACATGTCTCAATTAGGCATTTGGGGTTCTTTTAATAAAACACTTATTTGTCAGTTAAATGCCAACTATTCACTCGCAGCACTTATTTGGTTTTGGCAGGAGGAATTTTTTAGGAATGTATCAATTAATTCAGGATTTTCTTCTCAAACAGAATAACAACCCAGTGTAGGCTGTGCTTTGGATCCTACTCCCATTTATAAGGGATGTCTGCAGACTTTCTGGGCTTGGGAGCAGTGTCAGCATGTCAGTTCTGGGTCAGCATTTCTTGTGGGATTAATGAGCACGGTCTTAGTGTCTGCTGGTTTGTATGATGTGAAGACTCTGGGCGAGGTGCTACAAGACATGATTTAGTAGCTTAGTAGGTAGCATTGGTGATAGGAGGACGGTTGAACTGGACACTCTTGTAGGTCCTTTCCAACGTTACGTTTCTATGATTCTATGATCTAACCTTAAAACAGTTACTAATAAATCTGTTCCTTCTGTTTTATTGCAGGCCTTCACGTGAGGTCCCCAGCAGAAGTGACAAGTAAGAACTTTGTGCACACTGGCAAAACCATCTGGCCTGGGGTAGGAGGGGGGCAGCTGTGAGTGAAGTGTGAACCTGAAAGGTAGTACTGAGAAGCAGAGAATTGATGCTCAAGTTGTAGCAATGAGTAACTTCACTGTGATTTCAGCTGAATGCCATGTTAGACTAGCAGATACTGAAAAGAAAACAGGATGGGAGAACAGAAAAAAATCAGTCCTGGTGTGATGCAATGGGAAATTAATATAAATGGAGTGTTTACCAAGGTGCTTGTTCTTGTCAGTGGCTCTTATTCCCCATCTTGAAGTTAGAAGCAGCAGGTTGCAGAGACAAGAGTTTCCTGTGCCTAGCGAACCTATATTGTCCTATTTTCCTTTCTCTGGCTTGTCAGGAAACAGTCTCTTCTGTACTTGTCCCTGCAGACCTTGCTGCTGCTGCCAGCAAAAGCTTGTCCCTCCTGTTCCCATGATGATCCAATATAATTCCATAGCTGGAAAATATCTTTCAGATTCACTTTCCAGATCCAGAGAAAGTAGACAGGATGGTCTGGCTTGTGAGAAACTTTGATAAATGAAGTGCATAACTGAGTTAAAGTTTTTAATTGCTTAATCCACTTTATTAATTCAGCAGTGCTTCTTTTCAGCTATTGTTCTTCTCATTTATGGTCTCAAGTAGTTTGAATCATGGAATAGTTTAGGCTGAAGGGACCTTTAAAGGTCATCTAGGTCAACCTCCCCTGCAATGAGCAGGGACATCTTCAACTAGATCAGGTTGCTCAAAGCCCCATGCAACCTGAGCTGGAATGATTCCAGCTCAGCCCTGGATCAACCCATTCTCTGGGCAACCTGTCCTGGTGTTTCATCCCCCTCATTTTAAAAAACTTCTTCCTTGTATCTAGTCTGAATCTTCCCTCTTTTAGTTTAAAACCATTACCCTTGTCCTGTCACAACAGGGCGTGCGAAAATGTTAGTGCCTGTCTTTCACATAGCCCACCCTTTAAGTACTGAAAGGACACAATAAGGTCTCTCCAGAGCCGCCTGTTTTCCAGGCTGAAAACCCCAACTCTCTCAGCTTGTCCTCACAAGAAAGGCATCCCGTCCATCTGATCAATTTTGTGGCCCTCCTCTGGACCCACTCCTACCAGTCTGTGTCTTTCCTGTCCCAAGGACTCCATAGCTGAACACAGTGTTCCAGGTGGGGTCTCACCAGCGTGGAACGGCAGAATCCCCTCCCTGGACCTGCTGGCCAGGCTTCTTTTGATGCAGCTCAGGATACAGTTGGCTGCCTGTGCTGCGAGCACACACTATCCACTCGTCTCCAGCTTTTCATCCACCAGTACCCCCAATTCCATCTTGCCAGAACTACTCTCAATCCATTCATCCCACAGCCTGTATTGGTACTGGGGGTTGCCATGACCTATGGATTTGTCTTTCCTGCATCACTCACATCTTGGTCATTTAATAAAGAACTAGGAAAATAATCAGTGAATTTGAATCCTCAGGTTTTCTCCTGAGGAGATGCTTCACAAGTGCAGGGATACATGTTCTCGGTTTTCAGTGTAATTTGTCTCTGTTAATATTTCCAGTCAGTATCCAGGATAAGTCATTGCTGTGATAATTGTCTGGTTGCCCTGCATATCATGCAGTATATCAGGTAAGGTAGAGAAAAGGGCAGTAGTATTTTCCTGGGAAATCTAAACCAATCACATGGAATTACGAATTCATAAGAACTATTTCAGTCACTTGATGATGGCTCACAGTTTCCATCCTTACATTATCACTGCTCAGCAGCAAGGCACCACAGAGAGACAACTTCTGCTTTAAAGAAACATAGCGATTTTTCAGAGATAAGCATCTCAGACAATGATTGTTTCCCACACTGTAGCATCAGAATGTCTCAGCTGTGGCTGTATTGTTTAGGCACCACACAAGCACATAGTAAATGATAATTTTTCCCCAGGAGGTTTCGGCCTCTAGCCAGAAAAATGAAAGGGGGGAGGAGGTGAAGGGGGGAAGAAAGGAAACAGTAAATAATCTGCCCAAAATTCACAGAGCTGCACAACAGCAGAACAAAAATGAAAACACAACGCTCTCAAATCTTTCCCTTTGCACTACCAGTCAATCCACATAAATTTTTAAGTAGAACCATGTGGCTCCTAGTTACCTGGAAAACCTAGTATAGTGGCATATCCAGCAAAGCTGTGGAAAAACTGCCCCCTGGCTGTTCTCTTCTTTCTGGCTATTCTGTTTTTTCTTCCTCTTGCATCAGGAGACAGCATACGGGTCTGTTCACATAGATGAGTATGTTGTGAAAATGGTAATATGGGCAAAAGCATAATAGTGGAGAAAAAACAATCAGCAAAACATTTATCAATATTGGGCCTGAGTTTTTAAATCAATGCAGCAAGGGACTCTTACAGGGTTGGGACAAATAAACCTTGTTTGTTACTCTAATCCAGCAAACCATGCCTGTACAAAAAAATTTAAAAATGCATCTGTAAAAAAGATGGACCTGTCATACAGAGATTTAAAAGAATAAAATTGTATTCTAGCCCTCAAAATGGCCCTAGGAAACTGGTTTTAATGACCCAGATAATTTTGTGGTTCTAGTCATAAATTTGAGCCCTTTTCTGTGTTTCCTTACAGTTGTATGAGGTATGAATGGTACCTGAGCAGTGGATGTGAGACTCAGTGGCTGCTACAATGTTCTCACTACTTGTATACAGAGCTATAATCTCAGCTAGTTGCCCTGTTTAACAGGCACCTTTGTTTGAGAGCCTTTCCTGATATTTCAATGAGCAATGGAAATGCTTGGCCTTGCATTACAACTTCAATGCCAGGGATCTAGCTGTCTGTTTGGCCAGCTGATCAGCTTCTTCAGTGGCAGTAAGCACACATCTACTCAAGCCTTCATCCAATATGGAATGCAGTCCTGTGGGCTCTATAATGTACTGAGAGAAGCACCAGTGTTTAGTTTTTTTCTTTTTTCTCTCTTGAAATTCAGTGGTTGTTTTTCCACAGGCTTTATGCAACAAAGTAATAAATAGTCTGGGTTGTTGATACCTGACTCAAATTCAGATTAGCCCCTGAGGGTAGAAATGCATTTCATTCAACCAAGCCCTAAAAGACACCAAGAGGCTCCCAAAGGTCACTGCTGTCCCCAAATGTGGCAAAGAGAGCCCACACATCCCACACACTACACTCAAGAAAATTGCTAGCTACTGATATTGCATGTCTTTAGATTTCTTCATCTACTGTTTTTGCTTTTCATAATTAGCAGTGAAAATCTTAGTCTTTCTTCTTTTGGAGGCAGGGCTAATTTTCACTCTCTTGCTTGTTTATTTGCTTGTCAAGAGATCTAATGTTGAACAGTACCTTAACCTTCTAAAAGTGAAAACATTTGTAGTTCATAACTTGTAAGTGGACAAGCAGATGATCCTATGCCCTGCACCCATGCAAAGTGTGTGGGTCTTCTCGTCCCCACTAAATAAACTTTTCCACCCCTCTTTCCAAGTTATCTGATTATTACTGAGAGGAACTATAGATGTCGAGCACCAAATGGCTCCTGAACTGGGGATGCAGAAGTTGTTTCAGGAGGGTAATTTTTCAGGGGAGGATGTCTGGGAAGTTCTGGCAATTGCATGTTAACCTGAAAGGCAATATTTCTTTTGCAAATCTAGCTTTTGGCAGTCCTGGAAGCAGTTCTGGAAACAAGAAAGTGACAGAGAGTACTATCCACTATTCTAGTGAGTATTCCTGCTTTATTGTCCAGCTTTTGAGTTTTCAGTTGATTGGTTTGAGTTTTGGTGAGTGACTAGAGTAACAAAGAAACAAAACTGGTGGTTTTATTTCTAGCCTTACCAAACGTAGACCCTATTATAAACACAATTTAACTGCCTGTTATAAAGCTCTTCTCAAAGAGAAGCAAAGCTTAACAAGTTGACTGCTCTCTCATTGGAGAGCAGCACAATTAATCCTAAGGACTGAATTCAAAGTGATAGAACTGAGAAAAAATGTGAACAGAGTCATCCCCTGTGGGAGCAGACACAAAAAACCTATGAAAATATACTGTGATAGGTATGTAGCATATGAATATATTGTTATAATGTATTATATGAATATATAGTTCATATTGTCATGGGAGAGAAGGACTAGGAGGGAGTCTTCTGGAAACTCTTCAAGCTCTTGATATTTGCATGGCGCATGTTACTTAATCTTTTATTTTAATATTATGCATCTCTAGGGCATGAGTCTTGCTGCAGATCTGCTATTTCCTACCCAAAGTACTGGCTTAGCAAAATATGTTTGATGTTTTTCCACTGTAAACTTGTCTCCGGGTTCTCCTTTTAGTTCCACAGATACACACACACACATCTATATGAATATTAAATATTAATTGCATCAAAAGCCATCAAAGATGCTGTTTGTAAATATCAGAAAGGCATGACAGCTGATGCTGAGGAAGGTGATGGGAATGCAACTACATCTTCCCCTGATTTGAATGTGGCCAATTGCTGCCAGAAAAAAGATAAATGAGGAGAAACTGGCCTTCTATATTTTCCTGGGAAATCTTCTCTTTATTACATAATTCTTTCCTTTTTGCTTCTTGGCTGGGAAACACCTGTCAGGAAATGGCAGATGGTGGGAAATAATAAAAGGAAAGAGATGTCCTCATTTAAAAAGGAGAACTTGCATTTTATATCCCTGATTGTAAGTGCTGTGGGGAATGTTACTGAATTATGTAAGTCCTTGGTGTCTTTCTGGGCATACAATGTTAAAAGAGAAATAGTCGCTTCAGTTGCTGAATTTTAGATGAGTGTTGTTTTCAAAAAGAGGCAGGGGGGCAGGAAATAAAGTGCATGTATCAAAAATTTATTCCTGAAACACAACTTTTTTGCAAAACCCTTGGGGGTGAATTGGGAATATTTTGATCAAGATTATGGTGGTCTTAATGGGGAACTCTCCTACAGAAAAATGGGTGAAACCAGCTGCAAGGGCAGCACGGGTGCCAGGGAAGGACTAAGGTGGGGAAGGAAGGTGCCTAAATCCTTCCTTCACAAAGGCTGTGAGCCTGAGTGGGTGCAGGGGGAATAGCAGGAGCAGGAGGCTACTCTGCTCCAGAGAAATCGGTAACGTTTAGTGAAGCGGAGCTGGAGGTGCCTCTTGTTTTGGGCATGTGAGTGTCTGCACACAGAGGCAACACAAGCCAGGGGCAGCAGACAAAACAATGTTCTCCCTCTTTTGTAGGCGTTATCCTGCCAGTTGTCATCACCTTGATAGTCATTACCCTTTCTGTCTTCTCACTGGTGGCATTGTACAGAATGTGCCAGAAGAAAACTCCAGGTATTTGGTTTACTTTCTTAGGGCTAGGGGGGAGAGATCAAAGTGCTTTTTTAGTATTAAAGGTTCTCTGAGGTCTTATTAGATTACCTTAACCATATATGTTGCATGGGAGCATCTGTCTGATGGGAAAGCTTCTTGTATTTCAAAGTATTTTGCCTAAAGTAGGAAAATAACACTTCATTTTCAAAATCAGCAGGAAGAGCACAGGGAGCAAAAGTGTCTGTGATTTTTGGAGAATACATAATGCCATAAAGCTTTTTGTTCACGCTTTTGCAGATACAAACAAAGAGCTAACAACCAGCTGTGATAACACAATCAATCAATCAGGTAGAAAAATGCAGTGAAAACTAAGTTTGGTGATATTGTTTAACAAAATCACTATATTTTATCCCTGTTCTAAATACAGGGGAAGAAATAGACACGCTTTGTTTTAGAAAATACATGATATATCATAGAATCATTTAGGTTGGAAGAGACCCTTGGGGTCATCGAGTCCAACAATCAGCCCTACTCTACAAAGTTCTCCCCTACACCATATCCCTCAACAACACATCTAATCTACTCTTAAACACAGTCAGGGATGGTGACTCCATCACCTCCCTGGGCAGCCAATTCCAGTCTCTGACCACTCTTTCTGTGAAGAATCTTTTCCTAATGTCCAGCCTAAACCTACCCTGCTGCAGCTTGCAGCCATTCCCTCTCGTTTTATCACTAATTACCCATGAGAAGTGGCCAGCATACATATATGCACACATATACACATATATACATTATATATGAGTAAAATATTCCAGTTACAGTATAATGTACATGGGGAAAAAAAGCCTTGAGCAAACATTATTTTCAGAAACAGTCATTATGACAGGTCAGCTAAAGCCAGTATCTGTTTTGCTGCTATTTGTGAACTACTTAAGATAATGGGGTATAATTCCATTAAATTCCATTTGCCAAATGCTTCAAAGAGTTGTCTGAGTGGGCCACAGGCAAGTGTAATTCTCCATTGAGTGAAAACCCAGATCTGAATCCAGACTGTAGTTTTCCTCTCCCTGCAAGCTGGCATGAGTTAGGAGACCTGTGCAGAGCTTCAACTGTGAAATCACCAGGCCTTGGAAATACAAGATCACAACAGGGTGTTGAAGCTGTAGACCAAGGCAGTATGTCATAACCAATTGAGCCAATGACATGGAAAACCAGACCCAGATACTCAGAGGAGGTGTGATCCTTGCTTAGGAAATTACTGAATATTTGTAGTCGAGAGGTAAAGACAGGAGGTGAAGAATGTGTCCTTGCCAGCCTCCCCTGTGCACAAATGCCAGCAGGCACAGTACTAGCAAATTCACTTGGGCGCTTGAGTAGATTGGTATCTGTGGTGCTTCCTGCAGAATTTGCTCAGGTCTATCCAGTGTGCTTCCCCTGTAGACAGAGAGCCCTGTTTCCAGTGCCATGGGGCTAGAATTGGCTCTGTCTCTCTGAAGTAACCCCTCAGCCCCATCCATCTGCCTGCACTTCCACATAAGAATAAAATATGTTTGGTAGGTGATTCATTTCAGGGAGAAACCCATTCCCCATCAGCAGGTGTGACAGACTCTGCTCTCAGATGTCGTGCCAGGTTAAACCCCCCAAAGCGTACAGTCTGGCAGCTTATTCCCTGACTCCCCTCACCCTGTATCTTTTAGCTCAGTTGTTACGTACTTGAGAACCAGTGCATGCTCACCTCCTCTGTGCCAGCTACACAGGAATTTGGGAGCTGCAGGGGAAAATGGGTTTCTGTTGTGCTTCTGCTCAAGTCACATCATTCACCCTAGTTTCCAGAAGAATTGATTCAAGCAGTTCACTTTCGTAGATGACTTGGTTATCTTTTGGGAAGACAAACTAGAAAAATAACAATTATCATTCAAGCTGCTTGATTGAATTAATGTACTTAAGGCAATGTTGCGAAATCACAACTAAGTCTTCCACTAGCAACTGCGATAACTGTGTCTAAATGTTTACTTATCTGAGTTCTAGCAGTCAAAATGATATTAACTTTGTTCCTTCTTCCAGAGAGACAAGAGAACGGCAGTGAACAGTACGTTGAATCCTGTCTTTTCATTGCTTTGAGATCTATCGTGGGGCGCTTGTGAATGCAGCCAGTTCTGCATGAGACTTTCTTTGATCTTTCTCTGTTTAAACGTAATAAGTGGTTGCCACCCCAACGAGAAATATCCTGTTGAAAGCGATGCATTTGCAGTTATTGTACACGTGTATGCATGATAAGCAGCTGTTCCATTACAGATAAAAATGTGATAGCTCTCAACTGTTTTGCAGGGGATCCTTTTGAAATGGGTAAATGGCTTATGCTGTGCCACAGGGCCAATTGTCCCAGTCTTTTATCTTTTTTTTTTCACCAGTTTTTACCTCATTGATTGTGGATTTTTTTCACCCCTGTCCTTTCCCATCCCCCTTCTTGTGTTCTTATTTTCTCTCTTTTTTATTTTATTTATTCTGATTTTTTTTTCTCTTTTTTTCTCTGTCCTTAATTATTTAATGTTTCTCTGTGCTGTCCTCTCTCTACTAGTCCATTTGCAGAGGCTCAGTTAAAACAGTATCAGCGTAAGAATTTCAGGAGCATGGAACTGAGAAAGATCCACTAGAAGATGTACAGTAGAGGCCATTGGGTCTGGCTGTGTCCTCTGTTTTGCATGACCAAAAGCAACATTTGTCCTGCTGATTTACCTGCTAGCCCTGACTCCCTGTACATCTGAAGCTGTCTGCCTTGCAATTCAGCATGGCTAAAAGCATTATATTGACAGAAAAAAATACTATTCCCTCTTTTCCCCCAGATGTGCTTCTTCTGTGGAGCACTAAATTGAACCTGGAGTCATGCAACTTGATTTCTGGAGTATTTTAAGAGGAAGGTGTTTTCAGTGATGTGGTGGTGGAAAATGCCTCAGACCAATAGCTAATGCATGATCCATTGCAAAGCCCATTTCAAGCCCCCTAGTGTAGACTGGCATAGATGCTGCCACCTTCAGATCATGATCTTAGAGTTTTCTTTGGTTAACCAATGTGGGTGCTGAGCTGCATGCTGACTGTCTGCTTAAATGTTTTCTGACTTCAACAGGGCCCAATCAGATAAAGAAGGAGTCAAACTTCTTTCTGTGAAGACAACTTCTCCTGAAACTGGTAAGTATTTCCTCTGTGTGTATGTCTGTCTCTCTGAGCCCAGAGAGGAAGTTTTGGGATGTCATTTCCATGAGTAAAACCATCTTCAGTCTCTGTCAGGTCAAAGTCATGGCAAACAATTCCTCTGCAGTGCAAAACCCCACACTGGGAGCCCGTAGAACTGCAGTGCAGCTGCACTGTGAGTGCTATCAGTATTTTGAAGGGAGAAGTATGACTGGTTTAGGGAAAATAATATTTTAACATAATTGATGGTAAGTGTTGGACACCTAGACATGTTCAGGAGTAACCATGATCATTGTATTTATCAGCTAGATATCGCTGTATAAGGGAGTTTGAGGAGTGGCAATATTCCAGGGACCTAAAGGGTTGGGTGTTAGTGCTGTGTGTAAACAGAGCTTTGCTGGAGTTGGTGTCTGCAGCGTTCAGTCAGCCCTGTACCCAGACACATTTTGCATTCAAAATCCTACTCACATTGCGAATTCCTCTGGCCTGTGCTTTGCTGATCCACTTTCTTGCAAAATATGTGTGTAATAAAACCCAAAGGAACAGAGGTTATAGATGACATGCACAAATGAAAGCAAAATCTCATCAATATAAGGAAAGAGATGGATGCAGTTATAGGTTCTGCAAGAAACAAAGTAGCACAAAATAAGACTGAGGTAGAACAAAATTCTGACTAATCTGATTCCCGGCTATTCAATACAAAAGAAATCTCTCATGGCAGAGTAACTCATAGTGAAACTTCCCCCCTTCACCCATTGCAGTTTGCTTCCTTTACTGTGTAGGTCCCATCTTTGTTCCTGCCTCATCTGTGGAAGTTTTCCAGGAAAACCAGACTTGTGCTTTTTTAGGTATAAACCCTACATTTTTTAAGGTTTCTTGCTATCTGTTTCCCCTGATGACATTTCAGAGGTTGTCTGATAGCGCTCTCCCCTTTCCCTTAAATTTTCAAGTCCTCTGAAACACAGCATTTCATCTGAACTATCCTCTCCTTGTTGGCAAGGCGTGGTACACACTCTCCAGCCTTCTCTGCAGAATCTTTTGTGCAGTCCAAAAAACCCACAGGGCAGCTCTGGCAGCCCTTGCAATAAACAGGGGTTGTGCAGAGTCCCTGCAGACACCAGGCAGCGTGGTAACAGGCTGGAGGAAGAACATGCTCTATTGCAGGCTGCATCATTCTGCCCCACTGCTGCTGAGCGAATGTAAACTATGCTTTGGCACTTAGACAACTGCACTTCAGGGCTTTGTGATTTAGGAACTTTTTAGCTCCTTTAGTCTTTAGGAATGGACTGTTAGATTTCTTTAAGAGGTAAAGAGTTGTGTGTAAACCATTGTAATTTTTTTGAAAACTGAATGGTCAGAAACTGGACTTGATTGACTTTTTTGATTGATTCTGCCCTCATACCAGTTTCACCACTACAGCAACTTACTTGGCAGCAGCAGAATTATTTGTGTTTTACGGCAGGGTGAATGAGAAAAGACTCAGGCTCACTATTTGTGGTTGTTTTTCATGAGATGAGGTCTGGTGCCTGTTAATCAGCTACTGGCTCACCAAGTATCTGAATTTGTTCCATCCAGAGGACACTTGATAGTCTTTTACTGACTTACGATGTATGCATGCTATAATTGGAAGGTATGAGTCATAACCACTTAGAAGACAAGATTCTTGCCCTCTTCTCATTAATACAATTCATATTTAAACTAGCTACCATTTTCTCTTGAATTCTTACATCTTTATATGTTTCAAAATTGAGCATACTTTCACAGAAATGGATCTGGTTTTCCCCCAGTTTTTAGAGACACTTTACATCTTAAATTAAAAACACTCTGAAAGAAGGGCCTGTTTTCTTACAGAAATATGTGTCACTCATACAGGTATTTTTGAATATGTTAGGATGCCTGCTTATTTGAATACAATTTACTTGCTACATTAAAAGCTGGAGCACAAAGGCAAGTGTTTCTTATGGTACAGAGAGAAACTTGAGAAATGTATGACTCGTGATCCCTCTTACAATGGCCAAAAACAATTGCACTGTGAACGCTTCTTTACATGTGTTCTTTTTCCTTTTCAGACACATAAAATCCAGCTCAATTAAAAGATTAATTCATTGTCCAACCGTTTAGGAAGTGTGTGCATGTTATAGCTCCCTCTGGTTGTATATGCCAACAAAACTACAAAAAGTTTTGACTAAAACTAGAAAGTTCTCAAGAGCAGCCTTAGCTTTACAGGTAGACCTACATCATCCTCTCAATATCAAGAGCCAACTCAGCTGCCTAAGTTCAAGCATACATACAACAACATACGAGCACACATAAAACATGTATTCAATTTAAGCTTAATTGTAAGTATACTTTTATTATTTTTTCTTTACTTTTATTATACCAAACAGAAGATTTTGAGATTATATAATTGTTTCAAAAATGTGTAAAAGCCATATATATAAGCCATATAAGGATACGACCTACAAACTGCTCAAGCGGGCAACCTAGAAAAGCCCTGTGTCAGTACTGTGCACAGTGTATCTTGATCAAATGTTATGGTGAGTTGAATCTTGCCTTATTTTTTATATATCTAAAGACTAAGACGGCTGCACACAGTCAGTTGAAAGAGGTATCTGTTTCCAAAGCGCTATTTATCCTATCTGTCTTGGACATGTATCTTGAACTGGTTTCCAGGCTTGAGCTGTGGTGGGTGTGTATGCAGGTACAGGTGGATTACTTTTCAGATCCACCAAATCAGGCTGCTCAGGCAGGTGTGGAGTCCCCCTTCTCTGGAGGCCTTCAAGACCCACCTGGATGCAGCCCTGAGTAACGTGCTCTGGGCAATCCCGCTTTAGCAGGGGAGTTGAAGAGTTGTCAGTTGTCCAACTCTGACAGTTCTGTGATTCTGTGAACTGGAATGAGCTGACCTATGGAGGTCCATTGACTACTGAAGATTCCTATTCTAGGGCTTGAATAATTAGGTTCTGACTATAAATGAAAAGAAAAAAGAAAGGCTCCTTTTTCAGAAGCATATCTGAATTAGATTTAATCAAGGATTTTAGTTCAAACACCTACAGTCAATGTGAAAATACAGGAAGAGTCTTCAATTAAGCCTCACCTAAAATAATGTTTTTCAATTGAGCAATATCATCAGTAACATTAGGCAAAACAGCTTTGATATTCTTATTTTTCAAAACCCAGAAAGATGGAGTTGCTGATGGCTCTAAGGCACTAGTGGTTCAGAATTGATGTACAGTTTAAAAACCAAAGAGACGTAACTGAACAGTTTGAATTTTTCATGCATGTTTACCAGTGAACTGGAACACCTGATGCAAGATTAAGTGCCTGTACATCCTTCTTATGTGAAAACTCAATTTGCATAAAAATACTCATGGTACTGAATAGTCTCAAAAGTTTTACGTTAATGTGTAAATACAAGGTTTGCTACAACCATTGCATGTTGACGATACACACGAATTTAGGGGGCCTCTTCCTAGGGATAATAAATGGTCTTCTGCAATACAAAGCTCTGGAAAATCTACCTGCAAAACTATTTCTTCTTTGGGTTCAGCATAGTCCACAGAACTGCACGGTTGGCTTGCCAGTGGTAGATGTTTCCCAAAAATATAGAACGGTGGGTTTTACTTGATGACAAAGAGATCAATACGTTCACCCAAGATGTAAATGGTAAGGTATTGCCTATCTTGAAAACCTTTCTAGTTTTGCTGTAAGGGTTCATGCGTATTTCACTGAAAACCAGGGAAGGTATTGATCAGCTTTTAGGACTTGTGATAAATGTTGAGTGATGGAAAGTCCTCAGCAACAGAAAGGTTGAGGAATAGAAATTGGGGTAAGGTTATTCCATAACAGATGAATGGTAGAAATATTGACACCTGAGTAATGACTTGTCAGTTTTCTTTTATGGCCCTTGCCTGGAGCACCCATTCTAGAGCAGGTAAAATATATGAAGGACCTTTATAGTAGCAGCACACCAGTTTGGTGTTCAATATAAAGTCTCATAGGAATGTGACAGGTGACATAGTATTTCAGAGTTGTTAGGTATAATCCTGGCACCTCAGCATAAGGTGATTCATCAGGTCATGTTTTTAACCAGCGTGTGCTCTTTTGAGATGATAAGGTAGCATATGACTTACTCAGCTTCTAGGGGTATTGTCTGTTCTGTGTTGAATTTGCTGGAAGGATATTAAATATGTCAAATCTGATGTGGCTCAGATTTTGGTAAGGCATGTAGAATGCAAGGGGGTTGGAGAGTACATGTCTGCATTAGGGCTTTCCAAGATACCCACTCTAGACAAAAATGAAAATTCAAGTGTTGTTCCTAAACAAAGCTGAGAAAACATACCAGGCAAATATGGATATTTGAGGAAGAACCTGACCTATCATGTGTGAAACACCCTTAACTTATTGTAATCACATTGGGGAAAGGGATCAGTCAATCTCTAGAGGACCACTTGGGTGGCAGCGAAGTACAAAATAGTATGAACCAAGGATGTAGAGTGGCCAGCGTTCCCCATATGTTTCACTTTTCTTCCAAAAGCTGCTGTTGGTTAACAGTAACCTTGCAGCTGTTATCTGCTTCTTCAACTGGTTGTACCTCCTGCTGTAGATCCTCATAACATTTCTTTGGTGTGGCTACCGATTTTGAAGATATGTAGGATTTCATGGCATAGATTAATGGGACCCCATAAATTCAGTAACTTTTGAGGTAAATCTAGTTTGTGCCTACAGCATTCCTCTGGACTTCCTGAATTTCCAAAGCCTTCTCTGCAAATGCTTTGGGGATTCACAGCCTTCAAAGTCAGATGACTGTACTATACACAGTGACTGAGCACCAAAATCATTACAGGACAAAGTCTTGTTCTCATTCAGCACAAAAACTTGCCTTGGTCATTTGAATACACACATGTTTGACATCTGACAAGACAGTCTACAACAGTGCTAGAGTTTGAACCTGGAAAATCCTGTGGTCTTTTGAAATTATGTGGTTGAATGGCAGTATCTTCATCACCACTTTCCATAATTCTCCAAATGCTGAGACTGTTTAATTATTACAGAATCACAGAATATCAGGGATTGGAAGGGACCTTGAAAGATCATCTATTCCAATCCCCCTGACGGAGCAGGAACACCTAGATCAGATCACTCAGGAACGCGTCCAGGCGGGTTTGGAATGTCTCCAGAGAAGGAGACTCCACAACCTCCCTGGGCAGCCCCTTCCAGTGTTCAGTCACCCTCACTGTGAAGAAATTTTTTCTCATATTCAAGTGGAACCTCCTATGTTCCAGCTTGCATCCATTACCTCTTGTCCTATCATCGGATGTCACTGAGAAGAGTCTGGATCCATCCTCCTGACACTCACCCTTTACGTATTTATAAATGTTAATAAGGTCACCCCTCAGTGACCCAGCTAAAGAGATCCAGCTCCCTCAGCCTTTCCT